>MCJB01040946.1:5112-62348 GCA_002018475.1 Nicotiana obtusifolia | reverse complement strand
GGTGAAGTACACAATATCAAGGTTCTAACATTGAACTTCTGTAAGATGTGGTAATACTGCTGGAACTAGTCAAGTTCCTACATATTAGTTATGCACTAAATTCAGCTGACCGAACTGGAAGCTCTTTCCTCTTCCTCTTTTTTTTTTTTTTTTTTTTTGTTTTTTTTTTCAGGCATCCAGATTAGGATGCTAAGTTCCTATTAACCTGTGACTGCCAAATTAATAGTGGGAATCTATTAGAACATAATCCAATTTAATTGGGTTTTTTTATAAAATAGAGAAAAATTAGGGAATGCTCTGGTTGTATATATTCTTGGGCAACTAGAGTTGATTTTGTTGGGAAAAATAATATCCCACCCAGGAATAATATCTACTGTAAATAACAATAACACAAGAGAGTAATAACGATATCAAGTCTTTTAATGGGGTAAAATACAATATCCGAGTGGAGCAATATTATAATATCACTATAATATTACAACTTGGTAGTGTCAAGAGACTACTACAACTTCAAAGAAATAACACTCTTTATTTTAAACACCTCATCATAATATTACTCTCACTCTCTACTTATCTCACAGACTACAATCTTAGGATTACTCTCTATACGCTATATTGCACTCTCTGATTTTGGTGTGTTTGAAATGAAGAGCTGAAGCCTCCTTTTATAGCAGTGAGGAACCGTTCCTCCAACCAATCGAAGGATTAAATTAAATTTGCATATTGTAGATTTCAATAACCTGTTGCACCGTCCATTTGCTATTTGTCTTTTGTTGTTATTGCAACTTGTTGTCACCTCTTTTTTCCTTTTTTTTTTTATAATTAGATGGGTTTCACAAATCTCCTCCTTAATTTTGATTTTTTTCTTCATTCCAAGTCTTGATCTCAACCTCTGAAAATCTTCAGACTTGAGAGGCTTTGTAAAGATATCCGCAGTTTGATCACAGGACTTCACATATTTAAGCTCGACTTCCTTCTTGGTCATAGCTCTTTTGTATCGCTTTCTTGAGAGATAAAAATTTCGTCCTCTACCTGCTTCATTTCTAGGCCCAAGTAGTATGACACGAGCCTTATGTGTGTCATCTCGATGTAACGACCCGACTGGTCGTTTTGAGAATTAGCGTCCCGTTCAGTGGCTTAAGATCTCGAGCAGTTTCGTATAATGTGTTATGACTTGCGTGTGTGGTCGAGTTCGGATTTCGGATGATTCAGGAATGATTTGGAAGAAGGATTCTTGCTTTAGAAGCTTAAACGGTCAGAGCTAATCGGAGTTTGACTTTTGTGTAAACCACTCCAAAATAGTGTTTTGACGATTCCAATAGCTTCGTATGGTGATTTTGGACTTAGGCGTGTATCCGGATTTGGATTTGGAGGTCCGTAGGTTAATTTGATACATTTTGGAGAAAATTAAAAAGTTGAAGGTTTGGAAGGTTGAGAAGTTTGCCCGGGAGTTGACTTTGTTAATATCGGGTTCAAATTTCGATTTCGGGAATCGGTATAGTTCCGTTGTGTCATTTGGAATTTGCATGCAAAATTTGACGTCCTTCCGGGTTGATTTGGTATGTTTCAGCGCGAGTTGTAGAATTTGAAAGTGCATAAGTTCATTAAGTTCAATTTGTGGTGCGATTCATAGTTTTGATGTTGCTTGATATGATATGAGACCTCGAGCAGGTCCGTGTTATGTTATGGAACTTGTTGGTATGTTGCGACGGGCCCTGGGGGCCTCAGATGTGTCTCGGATGGGCTACCGGCCATTTCCTCCTATTTTGGAATGCTGATTGCTGGTGTATGATGCTCTTCTCTGTGATCGCGAAGGTACAAACGCGATCGCGAAGGCTGTTTGGTGACTGGTCCTTTTTCCTTCTTCGAGTTCGCATGGTTTTGTCTGCAATCGCTTTAGTATGAGTGTTACTCCTTCGCGTTCGCATTTGGTCTTTCGCGTTCGCATAGTGTCTACCATGCTGGGGAGGCAAAGGCTTTTGCTCTTCGCGTTCGCATGGGATGGCCCACGATTGCGATGACTGAGTCAGTGATGAACCGCGTTCGCGTCCCTTGTTCCGCATTCACATAGTGCTTTTCATGGGGCAGTATTATTTCTTCTTCGCATTTGTTTCTCCCTTTTCGCGTTCGCGTAGCACATTCTTGGCAGCTGTTGATTTTCTTCTTCGCAGTCGCATATGAATTTCCAGAATCGCCGATGCATGTTACCTGGGCAGAAATATAAAGTACTCTATTTCGAGGGTTTGGCCATTTTTATCGTTTCTTGAGTTGTAGACCTCGGATTTGAGCGATTTTTGAGGGGTTCTTCACGTGTTGGATTGGAGTAAGTGTTCTTTACCCATATTTGATTTTATTTCATGATTTCATCTTTATGTTTATCATTAAGTTAGTGGTTTGAGTTGGGAAAAATGAAAATTTTGTGAAAACTTTCAAAAACGTAAAATGATGATTTGAAGGACGAATTGATGTCGGAACTGGATAAATTTGGTATGGTTGGACTCGTGTCAGAATGGGTGTTTGGATCTTATGAATTTTATCGGGTTCTGAGGTGCGTACCCTGGGGTGACTATTTAGGTTG
Organism: Nicotiana obtusifolia; assembly: GCA_002018475.1. Classification (NCBI taxonomy): domain Eukaryota; kingdom Viridiplantae; phylum Streptophyta; class Magnoliopsida; order Solanales; family Solanaceae; genus Nicotiana; species Nicotiana obtusifolia. Next base: position 59,770 of record MCJB01040946.1, on the reverse strand, counting down.
ACTTTTTAGTTTTAATTAAAGATCGAAACTTTATTATTTGGAATTGTTTTCTATGAGTTTTATTTATGTTATGAAGTTATTTTGACTAGATTTGAGCCGTCTAGAGGTTGTTTCGTACGAGAAGGTCATTTTAGAGTATAGGTCTAACTTCTTTGAGGAAAGTATCTTGCCTAACTTTGTGTGGGGGAACTACCCCTTAGGGTTTGAGTCATTTATGCTAATTGTGTCATGTGAAGGCCGTGTACGCGAGGTGACGAGTACGTACTCGGGCTTAATTGTGGGAATTTGACCGTTTTAGGCCATTAGGTTCTTATGTTCATTAAAAATAAAGTTGTCTTATCATGTTAAATCCTCCCTTTTCTAAATTAACCCTTAACGTGTTTTATTTGTAGTTGGTTGATTCATGTTCTACCCTTATTGTCAATAAACTTTTTTGTGCCTTAATTGAAGTTGTCACCTCTTGTATTGCCATGCTATCGTTTCCGTAATTGCTTAACCTTAATTGAAGTTATTATTATCTTTTTCGTAATTGTTTAACCTTAATTGAAGTTATTATTATCTCTTTTATAATTTCTTAACCTTAATTGAAGTTTCATTATCCCTTTCATTGTTGACTTATTCTTATTTGGAATCATTGATTCATGATATCTCTCTTATCGTCGAGTTGTACTTATGTGGAATCATTGTTATACATTATCTCTCCCCTTGTTGAGCTATTCTTGTTGAAACCATTATTACTTGTTGTGTCTTTCATTGTGAGCTCGCTCTTCCATTTCTTTGTGTTCTGTAGTTCTTGTGTTGAATTACTTGCTGTACTCTCGTGTTATTGATGTTGTTATTGATGTACTCAGTGTTGTTGAGCCGAGGGCTATTGGTGGTTGTGGTATTGAAATTATTTTGACGAAAGTTGTGTGATATGGGCACATGTGGTGAATGACTTTATATTGTGTTGTTATGTTTTTGGCACACATGGTGTTGTTGAGAGGATTGTAGGGGCGTTCGCACGTGAGTTGTCCGTGCTATTGTTATTATTGATATTTGCACATGTAGCGTGACAAGGCGGGCTATATATATGTAGGTTTGCGCATGTGGCGAGGCAAGGTGGAAATATTATTATGCGCGTGCGGCGAGACAAGGCGAGCATTTACTTTATTGTTGCACACGTGGCGAGACAAGGTGGGCTATGTCGGGGGTGATTTAGATGACTTGTGATGGCTTGAGGGCTATGTTATTGATGATATTTGTGTGGTGATGGGCCTACCTTGTGTGAATTATACATTGTACATTTTGTGGTGATGGTTTCCTATGTACCATTCATTGCCTCTACTCTTACTTGTTGACTTGAGTTGTGATAGAACACTTGCACAAGCATACACCTAATTAATCACCCATATCTATTTAAGAAGATGAATCATGTTATTGACTATTTGCATATACTCTCGTTTGCTCGCCTTATGTGTGAGAGTTATCCTATTGGCATGTGAGTTGTTCGTGCGGTCATGAGTCATTATTATTGTTGGCACGTGAGTTATCTGTGCGGATATTAGATACGGTCTCTCCCTTGGCACGTAAGTCGTCCTTGCGGTTATGAATTGTAATGTGGGTACAAGATGCCAAGTAATTAGGGTTCATGAATTGGGACCCGTGAAATGTGACTATGAGGTGAAGTACCTCAGGGAAAAATCCTTGAACAAATCTCGTGTGGAAGCGATTGCTCTTATTGAGTTGTTACTTGTTTTCTCTATTTGGTTTCACTGTACTTAAACTGTGTTCAGCTTACTTCACTACATTACTACCTGTTGCTCCCTGTTGCTAGTTGTTGTTTCTAGTATCCTATTGCGAGTATAGCTTTGTTATCTTTACCATGCTTAGTTTTATATTGACATTGTTTCCCTGTTAGTTTCACATTCATATTTGTATAGGTTGTTAAGTCTAGTAGGTGTCTTGATTGTCCACTACTCCACCAAGGTTAGTCTTGATACTTATTGGGTACCGCTGTGGTGCACTATGCTACGCTTGCTGCACATTTTTATGTAGATTCAGGTACTTCGGAGTTTGTTGATCACTAAGCTAGCTGTCCAATTTGCTGTGGAGACTCAACGTATACCTGCCGTCGCGTTCGCAGGCCTCAAAGTCACCTTTTGATTTTGTACTTGTACTGTCTATTTCTGTTCCGGAACAGTTGTACTTAGAAGATTTATCCTAGTAAACTCAGTAGAGCTTATGACTTGTATTACCGATTTTGGGTATTGTATTGCAGTCGAGATTATTGGTTTACAATAGAAATTTCAATGTCATGATTACTAATTGTTCCTGGTTAAATTCGGAACAGTTGTACTTAGAAGATTTATCCTGGTAAAATTAGTAGAGCCTATGACTTGTATTACCAATTTTGGGTATTGTATTGCACTCGGGATTATTGGTTTACTATAGAAATTTCAATTTCATGCTTAATAATTGTTCCTGGTTAAATTCTGTCATTTAATTCAGTAAGTGTAGGCTTACCTAGTCCCTCAGATTAGGTGCCATCATGACATCCTACGGGGGAACTAAGGGTCGTGACACTCGAACTCATGGGATGTATCTTTCTTAAAAGCTTCAAACAAACTTGGGTTATTACCCATGAAAATAAGATCATCAACATAAAGATAAACAAGCAAGATATCTCCATTAGTATGAACTTTAAGGTAAAGAGCATATTCATGGAGATAATGAGTAAATCTATTGTATTGAAAATACTTGTCGATGCAACTATTCCATGCCTGTGGAGCTTGCTTCAATCCATATAAAGCTTTCTTCAACCGCAACACTTTATCTTCATGGTTTTTGGCCACTAATCCCAGTGGTTGTTCAACATAGACTTCTTCTTCAAGATAGCTATTCAAGAAGGCTGACTTGATTTCTAATTGATGAATCCTCCACTTTATTTGTGACACCAAAGAGATCAACAAACGAATCGTTTTCATGCGGGCAACAGGTGCATAAACTTAAAATATCAAAAATCAAAATTAATATCTTATTTTGTGGCATCATAGAGCTCTTGAATACTCCTCGTCCTTTGCAGTTGTTCATTTGGACTTTGTTGAGAAGAAGGAGATGCAACATTGGTTGGAGAAGGAGGTGGAGTTGTGTCCTGCAAGTTCCACGGTCTCTAGTTCTTCATCATCACCAAAGTATGGAAGAAAATCATAGGAAGTTTCGGAGCTTCCCAATTCTATACCAATTCTTCATCACAACTCACTACCACTTTGCTGCTACTTGGGTTGTATAACTTGTAGCCTTTTGAACTCGTATTATAGCCAATAAACACATGCTTGAGACTTGGATCGTCAAGCTTCACTCTTCCTTTCTGTGGCACATGAGCATAGGCTATTCTCCCAAAGATTCTCAAGTGCTTGACACTTGGCTTTCTTTCGCTCCATGCTTCTTGAGGAGTTTGATCTCTAACATTTCTTGTCGGAGACCTGTTGTTCAAATAAACTGCACAAGAAATAGCTTCGGTCCAAAATTCCTTGGGCATACTTTTAGCTTTCAACATACATCTAGTCATAGTAAGAATCGGCCGATTCTTTCTCTCTGTAACTCCGTTTTGTTGGGGTGAATAAGGTACCGTTAGAGGCGATGAACTCCATGAGACTGAAAAAAGTCATTAAATTATTTTGAAGTGAATTCGCCTCTTCTATCGGACTTTAAAGCTTTTATTTCATAGCCACTTTCTCTTTTTCCACAAGTGTTTTGAAATTTTTAAAAGCAACAAATGCTTTAAATTTTTGATTCAAGAAAATAAACCCAAGTCTTTCTACTAAAGTCATCAATGAAGAGCAGGAGTATTTACCTCTACCTAATGATCCTCAAACTACTTAAAAGCCACTTTTTTTTTTCATCCATCCATAGTGGTGCAAGGTTTGTGCAATAGTAGCAGAACCTAGTCTTGGCAACAGAATGACATAGGAGCAAAATCTTTACATATTTTAAAATTTTTATTATTCGTAATAAAATAATTTATATCGTCTATCACTTATTTTAAATTATAAATTTCAAAAATTTGTTTTGTTTTAAAATTCAATGTTCAGTCAAATGGAAAGCAATAAACAACAAAGACTTGCCATTTTCTCAATGAGTAAACTGACATAAGATAAAGTATAAATAATCAGTGCAGTTTGGCTTTAATACCTTATACGTACATGCCCCCACAACTACCCCCATCAGCATGCCCACCCTGACCCCTCACCTTCCCCTTACTTCTTCCCCCCACCACCATCAACCTCCGGGAGGCAGAAGCCAGAAACCAAATTCATTCTCAGTTTCAATGCATGCTAGAAAAATAGTCACCATCTAAAGTGGTATTATACTATTTTTAATGAATTTTTTATGGTTAATTAATGTATTGTACATTTTAATGTGCATCTATTGGTTTATTGTAAAGATGGAAAGTTACAAGTTTCCTATAAAGCAATACGGTAGGTTAAATATTCATATTCATATCGAGAAAGAGAAAGAGCGTTGGAACTAATTACTGGTCAAGATTGATGTGGTGATGTAGCTGGACGGCTAAAGTTTTGCAGTAGTACTCGATTAGCCGCTGCAAGAACCACATGATTTCTTACTATCCTCACCTCATATTTCAACCCTTCCCCTTCCCATTCATGTCCATCATGCACAAGTTTTCAACACCAGCCCCGCATTGATAGCTATAGAGATGATAAGCATGTGTTTTATCGTTGCCATCGTATATCAACTTCTCGTTCCTCAAGATTAGGTGAGCGAGTGAAGAGTCTCTATATGCTTTCTTCTGTTTGTGTGAAAGATGGTTCAGCGGTTGGTATTTTATAATGATTATTATAGTAGATGTACATATAAAAGGGAATGCCTTTTAGCTAAGCTAATTTACTGCTTTCTCCGACATAGGCAGTAGCGTAATCACATTATGCCAACAACGTCAAATATTACTTTATAATACATTACAATTGAGTGAGGTAATCAAACAGTCCAGCGTGTTCAAAGTAACGTGTTGTTCACGGGCTTGGATCATTATCTAAACATTTTTACTTGCTCATTTTGTTTGCCACTGCAAAACGGATATTACCATGTCGGTCGATTTGACTCCTTTTCAATCTAAAAAATTTCTAACAAATAATTCTTAAAACTTAAGATTTGGGTAAAAACAAACAACTAATCTTAAAAGTTCTTTTTTAAACAAATTTTATAATTTAAAAGTCAAGTTATACAAAAAAAAACTTTCAACAAAAGTCCTCTACATATTACAGACACTCTCTTTTCTTTGCTTATGCCTACTTTTAGTTGTAATTTTTTTTTTTTGTATTGTTTTATGTTAGTTTTGATTTATAAAATTATAGTTCTATACATGTATTTTAATTGTTTAGCTGAATGTTGCGTGGTTTGATTTAAAAAAAGTCGATGCACCTATTCATCGAAAAAAATTATCAACTTTCTTAAAGTTTGAACACCCTTAGCGAGATTTTTTACTACGCCACTATACATAGGATAGAAAAGCTTCTTCTTCCTCTCTCTCGTGATTGTGCACTCTCTGTGCAGCAATTCACTACACTCTCTCTAACGGCCCGCCGGTCGTTTTGAGCATTTGCACTTTGCTCTGTTGTTTGAGCGCATGAGTAGCTCTGTATGATGTATTACGACTTGTCTGTATCGGCGGTTTTGGTTTTTCATGTAATTCAGAATTTATTTTGAAGAATGAATTTCATGATTGAAGCTTTAAAGTTGGAAGAGTTGACTAAGTTTGACTTTTTTAGTGTTTGACCTCGGATTGGAGATTTAATGGTTTCATTAGGTCCGGATGGTGATTTTGGACTCAGGCGTATGCCCGGATTTGCATTTGGATATTTCTACAAGGTTTCGGCGTTAATTGGCGAAAGTTGGAAATTTGAAGGTTTGGAAAGTTTATAAGTTTGACCGAGAGTTGACTTTGAGGATATCGGATTTGGATTGTGATTTCGGGAATTAGAATAACTTCATTATGTCATTTCGGACTTATGTGCAAAATCTGAATTCATTCGGAGTTGATTTGATATGTTTCGGCGCGAGTTTTTGAAGTTGAAAGTTAGAAAGTTCATTAAATTTAATTTGAGGTGCGATTCATAAGTTTCGATATTGTTATGCGTGATATGAGGCTCGAGTAGGTCCGTGTTATGTTATGAGACTTGTTGGTATGTTCGGACGGGGTCCCAAGGGGTTCGGGTGAGTTTCAGATATGTCTGGGTTGTGTTGCGCTCGTTTTTTTTTTTTTTAATGTTTCGAAGTCGTTTCTTCAAGCATAAATGGTACCACATTAAGCAAATGAGCTCCAATTTCTGTTTTGATTGAAGCATTAGATCCGTAATTGCGGAGGCATAGCAAAAAGAATCGTCAAAATTTGGACATCGTATAAGGATTTTATGGTCATTTTACTAAGAATTGGGTTGCTAGATTTTTAGATTAATTACGAAATTGCCACTGACTTTATATTTAAAAATCTGCACTATTTTAAAATATTGAAACCAACATATCTCAATCATTATAAGGTCAAATGGAGTAATTTAAAAGACTAAATTCACTGAAATTTCACAAAAAATCCATTAAAGGCATCAAAAGCGAGTTTTGGGATTATTTGGCACACAAAACGAGGCAGAACAACTGGACAAAAATATTTAATATCGAGGGTTTGTTCATTTGGCCATATTTTGGGTTGGGAAGCTCGGATTTGGGCAATTTTGAGGCGATTTTCATCATATGCATTGGGGTAAGTGTTCTCTACTCGATTTGATTATATTTCGTGAATCTATCATCGTTTTTGATAATTAGATTGTGAATCTTAAAGAGAAAATTGAGGGTTTTTGTCGAAAGTTTCATAGAGTGAATTTTTGAGTTTTGAACATCGATTTGGAGTCGAATTTGAGTGAAACTAGTATGGTTGGACTCGTAATTGTATGAATTATTGAATTTTGTGAGTTTCGTCGGATTTCGAGGCGCGAGCCTGGGTTTGACTTTTTGATTGACTTTGGAGTTTTGATTAAAGATTCGACCTTTATCATTTGGAATTATTTCCTTAGGCATTATTTGATATTCTTGAGTTGCTTTTGGCTAGTTTCGAATTGTAATTAACTCGGTACGGGCGGGATGGCATTTTTGGAGTATCGTTTGGCTTGCTCGGTATTGGATTTGGCTTGTTCGAGGCAAGTAACATTTCTAAACTTGGTGCTGAGGGTATGAACCCTGAATATACATGTTATATGTTTGGTGTTGAGGTGATGCACATGCTAGGTGACGGGCGTGTGGGTGTGCACCGTGTGAATTGTGACTCAGTTATTTCTGTGGTACTGTGTAGTTACCTGATCTTATCTGTAACCATGAAATCTCTACGTACTAGAGCCATTGAGCTGTGATCCATGTTAGAAACCATGTCTAGGCTACATGCTTATTCTGTTAGGACCCACTGAGGTCATTTCTGCTGTTGAGTTATTTGCTTACAATGCAATTACATACTCAGTCCTATGCATTCATATCTATATCATATCTCAGTCTCTGTTACTATTTATTAATACATCACATCATTATTTTTGGGTTGATTTTCATGACATTGTGAGTCCTAGAGACTGGAGAGATTGATGACTGAGCGAGGCCGCGGGCCTGATTGTAAGAATATTTATGGGATCGGGCTGCACGCCGCAACAAGTATTATTGATTTGTGATGGGAGCCGCCTGCATGCCGCAGTATATGTTATTGATTTACGCCATGATTGGCTTATTATAGTGCTTGGGCTGAAGGAGCCCCTTCGGTGTCTGTACACACCCCAGTGAACGCAGGTACATACTGAGTGCGAGTGCCAAGTAACTAGGAGGATTGAGTGACTGTGAGGATTGAGTGACTGTGATGATATGAGTGATTGGGAGGACTGAGTGCATTGATTCGCCGAGAGTATGCATATGGTTTCATCATTGCATTGCATTATAGTTGGCATGCATACATTGACATGTAGGCATGGTGATGTACTTTCCTCATGCCGTTTGGTTATGAAACATCTTATCTGTTGTTGGAAGTTTTTCGGAAAAATCACAGTTTTCAAACTTTCTCATATTTTTTGTGCTTTTAGTGAAAGATTTGGGATTTACTGTTATACTTGAAAAGCATGCCTATTTTCAGTAACGGTGAACGAGATAAGCATCATATCTCTAAGTTATTTCTTGTACCATCTTATTTATATTGTTATGAACTGTCGTTGGTTATTGGAGTTGGACTCTGACCCTTGTCCTAGCTCGTCACTACTTTCAACCTAAGGTTAGGTTTGTTACTTATTAAGTACATGTGGTCGGTTGTACTCATACTACACTTCTGCACCTTGCGTGCAGATGTTGGATGTTGATGCTGCTGTGTATGGCAGGAGCTGGATTTGAAAATGTACATGCGTTCCGGTTACATCTGCCTCTTGTCCTTAGTAGCTTTAGAATTTTTAATTGTTCATGTATTTTTCAAAAAGATGGCGTATTGGTTTCATACCAGCTTTGTAAACTCTAAATCTTTGAAGCTCATGATTTATACTGCCATCCCTTGGGAAATTCTTATACACAAGCAATTGTTTTATCATTTCTTTTCTTAATAAATCTCATTAAATTTGGATAGTTGTTAATTGGCTTACCTAACAGGTTGGGTTAGGTGCCATCATAACTAGTTGGATTTTGGGTCGTGATAGGTTGGTATCGGAGTTCTAGATTTATAAGTTATACGAGTCATGAGCAAGTGTCTAGTAGAGTCTTGCGGATCAGTATGATGACGTCCATACCTATCTTCGAGGGGCTACAAGAAATTAAGGATAAACTTCCCATCTTTCTTTTTTTATCGTACGACATTGATTCAGCTTGAAGAGTAACTCTTTGAATTCCTTCCACGCACTTGTATGTTCATGTGAATGTTCGATATCAGCTGTGCATCGACGTCTTGTGATTCCATGGATGAGGTGCGGCATGTGATTTCTGTGTACGGATGATGGGCCCGTCTGGAGGACTTGAGGCTGGATTTTGGCTGTAGCTTGAGCACGGGGATTTCGGTTGTGTGAGCACGTGATCTTGGGCTTATAAGTCCAGTAGTGTCCCTATTAGTGGAATTTGTGGCTCGATGAGTGATTGGATGGCTATATGATGAGTATGATGTGACTGCGGGATGTGTTTGGATGGTTCGAATGTGTCGGGAAGAGTTTGCTTGAGATGTAAAAAGGACTATTGGGTGCTTGATTTTCTTCTTGATATGACGTACAATCTCGAGTTATGAGTGTGTTGAAGGATCTTTCATGTTGTTTAATTGTTGAACGAATTATATTCTCATGTCTTGTTGATGAGTTCAGAATCAGAAAGATTAAGTGATTGCGTAGTAGTTGTGACTGTAAAAGGGTATGAAGAGATGTCAATTTGAGGCTAAGTAGGTGGATTATCTCATACGGGATAGTCTAGGAGGTGTGATCCTTATGATGTTGTGTGGAGGCTTTCTTTTCTACCATTAAGTATAGGTGTTGTGAATTAAGTTTGGATTATTACGAAAGTTGACTTGACTGTCACAAAGATGAATGCGATCTTAGCAGGTGATTTGAGGTATTATGTGGTTTGTGTTACATGAGTTTATGAAGGATTTAGTTAAATCTCACTGCAGTATTATGTTGGTAATGGGGTGTGGTTATTTGTAAGTTATAAGATGTTTTATTCTATGGCTTTGAACCAAGTGGAGGAGTCTGCTATCGACGATTTGATTATACGGTTATGTGTTGTATTGGTTTTGGTCTAAGGCATACCTTTGAATTGGTTGTGGCTTGCAGATGTTGGTTTTGAGGATGACTTAAGCAAGGAAATTTCTGGATGCATGATGTATTACACTTTATGCGTATATAGGAATCATGGAATGATTTGAATTTGTTATTCGTGACGGATGTGGTGTGCATGGAGTAGGGATTTACTCGGTTGCGTTAAGGCGGGGTTACTTCTTTGGGTGTTGTTGTGCTAATGGGGCACAGGTCGTTCGAGTGGGTGAATCTCGAGAGGGTTCTAATGGGTTCAAGATTTATATGTGGCAATTGAGAATTTTCGGAATTTGTATATGGCTAGAATCTAAGATTTACATTAGATTGTGTCGAGACTCGCGGTATTTCTACATCATTATGGATTATACATTTCAGTATCAGGAAGGTGAAGGAAACGACTTTAAATTCGCAAAAGACCTCTTCAGAGTGGGTGTCTCGGTTGTGGTGCTTTTGGGGTGCTTAAGAGGGAATACGACAGCTTATGGTCCTTAAGGCGGCATGATTTTATTTTAGGATCTCTTGGGGTGAGTTTTGGTTGAGGATCGAAGTATTATAGTGAGGAGAAGTATCAACTTGAAGGCAATTCAGAAGAAACTTTGAGAAATAGTACAACTTGATAGTAGGATGGATCATCACAGTAATGGATATGATCTGTTCTATGGGTACTTATAATCTGGTGAGTCTCTACAGGTGTTTTGTGGCAATACTCTTGGGTTTGGCGACCTGCGTAGCTTGGTTGAGTTAGAGATATTCAGTTCCGATGACTTGGTTATGTGCAAATGGGTTTCGAAGAGTGCTCAATGGTTTCTACCACAGTTGGAGATGGATATTTCCTAACGGCGTGAGGAGCATATTGCGTATTGTGATTTTCTCTTGGATTGGATCAAATGGAAGGTTACTGACTGATTGGGTATGTATTATTCTGGTGACTCAGAGTTGATTATGAGATTCTCGTGCTTTTCATATAATGGCATGATAGATGTGGTGTGTCCTCGTGGGATGATCGTGTATAGGAGATGTGTCAAACATTTGGGCGGTGGAGTTGGGATCAAATATGGTGATTTGTGTGTTCTATGGATTTGGAGACTGGGAGTTCTCAGAAGCAGATTGTTTCGTGGGTTGTGGACTGTAATGTGGCCAAAGCTAGCCAAATGATAGTATGTGTTATAGTTCAGTCAATGTGGAATTTTAGAGGGTTATTTATCTATTTGTGGATGACTGGAATTAATTTGGGGCCATTAGTAGGCCCACTGAGGATGTGTATTCTACACCGGATCAAATTTGTTGACTCAAAACTGTTTGTGTTGAGGGGTGCGGCATCCGGTTAGAGTTGAGCTTGTTAGTGTTCGGATATGTTCTATGATTTACTTTTCTATGCTACAAAGGTTGTGATTTATTGTTTTTGTGCACACATGATGCGGTTCTGTTTGGGCCTTATAGCGAAATTCGAGCGAGATGTTGATTGGGGTATGGAATGGTTGATTGCGCTTTGGTTATGGTCTTTCCGAGCTGTGGTATATTACGTTAATTCCTTCTCTATGGTTATCTCATGCACTTGTGTACTTAGTGTCAAATTGCTTATGGTTGTTGATTTTGAGCATTGGGGCTCGAGGTATTTCATATGGATCGCCTGTTTGGATGGGTCATGTATTGCAGCTGGGTTATGATGGGATATGATCCCTTGTGATAGATTCGTGTGTTTTGGTTCTACTGTGTGTGATGGGTTCTTAGCATTGCGTAGTGGTGGTAATTGTTGAGCTTGCGGAATGGTTCTCTCATTTGAGTTATTTTTCATTTTCGAGTGCATTTGAATTGTTGCGTATTGGTGCACGAATTGCACGGTTTGTGGCTCTAGGTAGTATTGGTGTGACATGTAAGTACAGTAGCTTGTATTTGATGAGATGAAGTCTTTGGGCTTGAAATGGTTGCTATTGGATTTGATTACAGTATGTATGGAGGAATAATATCGGAAGTCTGCTTAGGATTTGTCTTGGTTCTGATTGGACGAGAGAGGGCTCCATGGCTTGTTGATCTGATAAGTGATAAGAGTTTCTGCGTGTTTCTTTCATCATCGACATTGTACGAAGGTTTTAGAACAAGGTTTTGTTTACTATGAGGTTCACTACCGGTATTGGGTGTGTTCTGAGTAGCTATTGTAGTCAAAAGTTATTGCTGTAAGCATATGAGTTATGTGGTACATAATGTGGTTACATCTTGGGTTATGGTTATGGCTCGATACAACTTCTTCAGAATTATATAGAGTGTAGGTGCGAGATTCGAGTATTGCAAGGAATTCTGGATGTGGAAATTGGATTCTAAGGTTTACGGTAAAAGGTTGGAGTAAATGTTCAGTTATGTTGTGTTGTTGGGCTTATATGGATTAGGGTGACATGGGATCACCCCCGAGCATGTGCATGGTAAGGTTACACGGCAGTTTAATGGCCTTGGAACGACTCTTGGCACGTTAGAGGACAAACGTATGTTTAAGTAAGGGAGAATGTAACAACCCGACCGATCGTTTTGAGCATTTGCACTTTGCTCGGTTGTTTAAGAGAATGAGTAGCTCAGTATGATGTATTACGACTTGTCTGTATCGGTGGTTTTGGTTTTTCATGTAATTCGGAATTGATTTGGAAGAATGAATTTCATGATTGAAGCTTTAAAATTGGAAGAGTTGACCACGTTAGACTTTTTTAGTGTTTGACCTCGGATTGGAGATTTGATGGTTCCATTAGGTCCGGATGGTAATTTTGGACTCAGCCTTATGCCTGGATTTGCATTTGGATATTTCTACAAGGTTTAGACGCTAATTGGCGAAAGTTGGAAATTTGAAGGTTTAGAAAGTTCATAAGTTTGACCGAGAGTTGCCTTTGAGGATATTAGATTCGGATTGTGATTCCAAAAATTGAAATAGCTTTTTTATGTCACTTTGGACTTGTGTGCAAAATTAGAGTTCATTCGGAGTTGAATTGATATGTTTCGGGCCGAGTTTTTAGAAGTCAAAAGTTTGAAAGTTCATTAAATTTGATTTGAGGTACGATTCGTCGTTTCGATATTATTATGCGTGATTTAAGGCTCGAGTAGGTCCGTGTTGTGTTATGAGAATTTTTGGTATGTCCGGACGGGGTCCCCAGGGCCTCGGGTGAGTTTCGAATAGGTTTGTGTTGTGTTGCGCTCGTTTTTTTAATGTTTCGACGTCGTTTCCTCAAGTATAAATGGTACCACATTAATAAAATAAGCTCCAGTTTCTATTTTGATTGAAGCATTAGATCGGTGTCGTAATTGCGGAGGCATAGCAAAAAGAAACGTTGAATTTGGACATCGTATGAGGAGTTTATGGACATTTTACTAAACATTGGGTTGCCAGATTTTTTTCAGATTAATTACGAAATTGCCACTGATTTCGTATTTATTTTCAAATATTGAAACCAACATATCTCATTCATTACAAGGTCAAATAGAGTGGTTCAAAAGCCTAACTTCACTGAAATTTTACAAGGAATCCATTAGAGGCATCAAAAGCGAGTTTTGGGATCGTTTGGCATACAAAACGAGGCAGAACAGCTGGACAAAAATATTTAATATTGAGGGTTGTTCATTTGGTCATATTTTGAGTTGGGAAGCTCAGTTTTGGGCTATTTTGAGGCGATTTTCACTATATGAATTGTGATAAGTGTTCTCTACTCGGTTTTGATTATATTTCGTGAATCTATCTTCGTTTTTGGTCATTTGATTATTAATTTTAAATAGAAAATTGGGGGTTTTTGTCCAAAGTTTTATAGAGTGAATTTTGAGTTTTGAACATCGATTTGGAGTTGGATTTGAGTGAAACTAGTATGGTTGTACTTGTAATTGAATGAGTTATCGGATTTTGTGAGTTTTATCGGATTTCGAGGCGCGAGCCCGGTTTTGACTTTTTGATTGACTTTGGAGTTTTGATTAATGATTCGACCTTTATCATTTGAAAATTTTTCCTTAGGCATTATTTGATATTCTTGAGTTGCTTTTGGCTAGTTTCGAATCATAATTAACTCAGTAGGCGTGGTATGGCCTTTTTGGAGTATCGTTTGGCTTGCGCGGTATTGGATTTGGCTTTTTCGAGGCAAGTAACACTTCTAAACTTGGTACTGAGGGTATGAACCCTGAATATACATGTTATGTGTTTGGTATTGAGGTGACGCACATGCTAGGTGACAGGCGTGTGGGCGTGCACCGTGTGAATTGTGACTCCGTTATTTCTGTGGTACTGTGTATTTACCTGATCTTATCTGTAACCATGAAATCTCTACGTACTAGAGCCGCTGAGCTGTGATCCATATTAGAAACCATGTCTAGGCTACATGCTTATTCTGTTAGGACCCACTGAGGTCATTTCTGCTGTTGAGTTATTTGTTTACAATGCAATTACATACTTAGTCGAACGCATTCATATGCATATCATATCTCAGTCTCTGTTACTATTTATTGATACATCACATCATTATTTTTGGGCTGATTTTCATGATATTGTGAGCTTGAGAGGCTGGAGAGATTGATAACTGAGTGAGGCCGAGGGCTTGATTGTGAGGACATTGATTGGATCAGGCTACACGCCGCAATAAGTATTATTGATTTTTGACGGGAGCGGGCTGCACGCCGCAACATATGTTATTGATATACGCCATGATTGGATTATTATAGCACTTGGGCTGAAGGAGCCCCTCCGGAGTCTATACACACCCCTAGCAAACGCAGGTACCTACTGAGTGCGAGTGCCGAGTGACTGGGAGGATTGAGTGACTGTGAGGATTGAGACACTGTGAGGATATGAGTGATTGGGAGGACTGAGTGCATCGATTCACCGAGAGTATGCATATAGTTTCATCACTACATTGTATTACTGTTGGCATGCATACATTGACATGTAGGCATAGAGATGTACTTCCTCATGCCGTTTGATAATGAAATGTCTTACTTGTTGTTGGAAGTTTTTTGGAAAAATCACAGTTTTCAAACTTTCTCAAATTTTTTGTATTTTCGGTGAAAGATTTGGGATTTACTGTTATACTTAGCATGCCTATTTTCAGTAATGGTGAACGAGATGAGCATTATATCTCTAAGTTATTTCCTGTACCATCTTATTATATTGTTATAAACTGCCGCTGGTTATTGGAGTTGGACTTTGACCCTTGTCCCAGCTCGTCACTACTTTCAACCTAAGGTCAGGTGTTTTACTTATTGAGTGCATGAGGTCGGTTGTACTCATACTACACTTATGTACCTTGCGTGCAGATGTTGGATGTTGATGCTGCTGTGTATGGCGGGAGCTGGATTTGAAGATGTACGTGCGTTCTGGTTACAGATGCTTTTTGTCCTTGGTAGCTTTAGCTTTTTTAACTGTTCATGTATTTTTCAAACAGATGACGTATTTATTTCATACCAGCTTTGTAAACTCTAAATCTTAAAAGCTCATGATTTGTACTACCAGCCCTTGGGATATTCTTGTATAAAAGAATTTTTTTATTATTTCTTTTCTTGATAAATCTTATTAAATTTGGATAGTTGTTAATTGACTTACCTAGCGGGTTGGATTAGATGCAATCATGACTTGTTGGATTTTGGATCGTGACACTCTACTGTTTGGTGCACGGAGAACTAGTTCAAATCATTTTTCTTTTTGATCAGTCTTACATCATAACATAAGTTGTTTAAGATGTTTGACCATTTTAAATTGTTAAAATCGTTCAATTACCTAAGAAAATACTTCTACGAGGAGGGAAATTTTGATATAATTAAAAATACACAAGTCGAAAGCAATACAATATGAAAAATGTGGTATTTATTTTTCTTCTCATATCTTAAGTTAAGATTAAAGTTATTTTAATTTTTATTTCAAATTATTTGTTTCAACTAATTATTCGATATTGTTATTAATTAATGTTATTTGCTAAAATTTTCAATAAACTGTAGTCGCCATCGTACTCTATACATATATCCACGTTGTACAATTTGCATATACAGCTTGCTTTTAATTTCAATTAAACACTAGATGATGATCCAGTTCTAAAGAACATTACTAGAAAACTGTCAAAAATTGTCCACAGCATACCGACCGAAATCGATCACACAATAGGTAAATTGGTCGCAAAAGTCAAAGAAAAAATTTCACACAAAGATACCGACCATCATCAGTCGGAAACAATGGTCCCACAACAAAGAAATACTGCTATGTCTGGCACTTATAAAAATTCCGACCGACGTTGGTCGGAAATTGGTCGATCTTTGACCAAGACCTGGTCATACTTGCTTATATTCTACCAAAATAAATTTTAATTAAAAAATTTCAAGTATACCGACTGAAAATCGGTCGAAAATTTTAATTTATTTTTTCCCGCTAGGGTCAATTGGTTTTTTTCATAACAAAAAATAATTTTTTATAATTATTATTAATTTACCGATCAATTTCGGTAGGTATATTGTTAGATTATTTGTTATTTACAATATCTACATATATATTTAACAATACACACACAAACACACTCTCTCTCTCTCTCTCACACACACACACACACACACGCACACACACACACAGAGCCTTGAATATTTTATCCTCAATCACCTTATTAGTACTTTGCTCGGATGCTTCATCAGTGGATCAAGTGAAAATTCAATTATATTCGATCAAAACTTACTATAACACATTTAAAAACAAAGTGTATAGTTATATAAGATGTAGTGCTATATTAACACTTAAGTTATAGCAACAACAATATATGTATGCATATTAATGCTATATTAACATATGCTATATTAATATAAGTATACATATGTTGTTATTGCTATAACTTAAGTATTAATATAGCACTACATCTTATAGAACTATACCCTTTATTTTTAAATGTGTTGTAGTAAGTTTTAATCGAATATAATTGAATTTTTAGTTGATCCACTGATAAAATATTCGAGCAAAGTACTAATAATGTGATCGAGAATAAATCATTCAAGACTATGTCGATTGTACACATCTTGGAGCAGCTAGTCACTCATTATACCAGAGCATCTAGTCAGTTAAAATGTTTAAAATGTTCATTTAAACTTCAAGATTTGTTTTCTTGTTTATTCACCGATCAAACATTCGAGCGGTGTAATGAACAGCTGAGAATAAATTAAAGCATCAACGCTTGTTATATATATGTAAGTGTAAATTATCATAAATGAATAAAATCATACACTCTATTATATATTACACGTATACAAATATGAAGTGTAATTTATATGAAAGCACACAGATGATAAACATTATATATATAATTGATCGAGTGTAATTGATATAATCGTTGTATCCAATATGCTATGACACACTTAGTATCTTAGTAAATAAATTATAAAGTGTATCATTGATGTAATGCTATGGTAAAAGTTAAGATGTAGTGCTATATATAAATCTAATTATATATTATTTTATTACAGTCTTTAAACACAAAATCGACCGGTATGTGGTGCAAGTTAATTAAATTTTTTTTGATTAAGGTACAAATTAAGAAAGAAAGCATATATTAAGTGTGCAAAATGCTAAGAACAAAAAAAATTTGACAAGTATTTAATAAAAAAATATTATTAAATTTTTAAAAGTTAGTTTCCGACCGATCTCGATCTGTATGTGTGAGGTCAAACAGCCAAATATTATTTTAACATTTTCGACCAAAATTTTCGACCGAAATCAATCGGAAATATGTTAATTAGACCAATACAGACGTGTTTCTTCCCCATTTTCATCTTTTCACTCTCTCTCTCTTCCATCTCCCGTCCCCACAGATTTGTGGCATAATCCCACCCAAAATCTAGTCACCCCCCAAAAATCAAAGCCCCACCTCTTCTCTCTCACACCTGCGCCCCCAGGCGCCGCCACTACTGTTCCGCGTGCCCCCACCACCACTGGCTAGCTTGTTGCGCGCCGCACCAACACCACTTCCGTTCTCCCTCTCGGTGGCACCACCACTGTCATTGTTGTTCAAGGTTAGTATCTACCTTGTTAGCTTTTTAATTTTTAATTTTCGGAATATAATTTTATGTAATTTTTTAGGGTTTTTGTCTATTTAGGATTTATGTGACTAAATAGGGTTATTGAACTACATTAGATTTTGATTTAGATTTGAACACCCAAAATTATAATTTTTAGGGTTTTTGCTTTGAACTAAATTAGGTTTAGAATAAAGGTATAGAACAAAAATTAATGCATTTAAATTATTTAATGTATAAATTAATTTAAGGTATAAATTATGAACTTAAGGTATAAATTATGAACTTATGGTTCTTAATAGAACTCAAATTAATGCATTTAAGTTATTTAATGTATAAAATAATTTAAGGTATAAATTATGAAATTAAGGTATAAATTATGAACTATCTTAAATTATGAACTTATGGTTCTTAATAGAACTCAAATTAATGCATTTAAATTGTTCAATATATAAATTAATTTAAGGTATAAATTATCAACTTAAGGTATAGATTATGTAACGACCGACGGTCATTTTGCTTTCTAGATCCCTGCTCCCCTAAATAAGACTTCTCATATGTACTTTTACTATTTTATGACTTGCGGGGATAGTTAGTTTAGGATTTGGAAGGGTTCGGATTGAAATCGGAACACTTGGTTCCTTAGTTTGGCTTTTAAAAGGCTAAGCTTGACTTTGGTCAATATTTTGAGTAAACGACCTCAGAATCGGGATTTGACGGTTCCAATAGGTTCGTATGATGATTTTAGACTTGGATGTACGTTCGGATAGGGTTTTGGATGACACGGAAATGTTTCGGTGCTTAATGTTAGAAGTTGGCTTATTGAAAGTTTAAAAGTTCTTTGAATTTGGTTTGGAGTAGATTTTGGTGTTATCAAGATCCGTTTATGATTCCGAGCCTGGGAATAGTTCCGTATGGTGATTTAATCCTTGAACGCGAAATTTGGTGCCATTCCGAGTAGTTTAAATATGAATCGGTGCGTTTGGAGTAAGCTAGAAGGATTTGAAGTTCATAAGTTGATCCTATTGGTTTTGGGTTGCGATTCTTAGTTTTAATGTTGTTTTCAATGTTTCAAGGATGCGAGCGAGTCTGTTTTACGATTTCGAACTTGTTGGTATGTTTGATGGGGGACTCGGGCTCCCCGTACTGGGTTCGGAGGGTCGGCGGAGTTGGTTTCCTATTTTGAGAAGGGCTGTTGGTGCCTCTGGTACGTTCGCACATGCGGTGGGAATGCCACAGGAGCGAGCCTGCAGGTGCGGCGCCTAGCTCGCAGAAGCGGAGAGACGAAGGGGGACCAGAGTCTACAGAAGCGGAGCTTCTCCCGCAAAAGTGGACTCGCTTCTGTGACGTGGGGGATCACAGGTGCGGAGGGGGCCAGCATGGGTGAGGTCGCAGATGTGATGGGCGAGCCGCAGAAGCGGACTCGTAGCTGCAGCTCCACGCTGTAGGTGCGCCCACAGCTGGGCCTGATGCCATCTGCAGAAGCGGACCTTTGTCCGCAGAAGCGGCGCCGCAGGTGTGGCCCAAGGTCCGCAGAAGCGGGATCGCTGGAGGCAGTGACGGCTTTTATTGCAGGACTTAGGCCTTTTTCCTCCCTTTTTCATTTATTCTTGGGGAATTTTGAGAGCTTATTGGAGGGGGATTTCATCAATATCCTAAGGTAAGTAACTCCCACCCATTTTTGAGTTAATTATGCGGGTTTTAGCTAGATTTAACATGGAAAGAATGTGAAACTTGTAGAAAATGTGAAGAACCTAGGGTTTTTAGTAAAAATAAGATTTAACCACGAAAATGACTACGGAATGGGGTAAAAAATTATATATTTGAGTTCGTGAGGTTATGGGTAACAATTATCTTTGACAATTTTCGGAATTCGGGCATGTGGACCGGGGATGAATTTTACGGATCTTCCAATTTGGGTTGGGTAATTACTCTAATAGCTTAATCATTTACTTTCGAGCGTATGTTGATTAATTTATACAACATTTGACGAGTTTCGGATTTTTCGGCATCGAGTTGAGGCATCAGGGTGAATTTGAGGCTGGAAAGCGAGCTTTGCAACTAGGTAAGTCTCTTGCCTAACCTTGTAAGAGGTAATTTACCCCATAGGTAATTTAAATTGCTCTTTGATTCTAAATTGTGGGGGCTACATATGCACGAGGTGATGAGAGTCCGTGCGTAGCTACTAACTATGCTTATGTCCGGGTAGTCTAGGACCCGAATCATGAAATACTTGTAATGTTTGCACCCTACTTGTTAATTAAAGTGCCTAAATTATATCGGAACTTGTTAGAGAAATTGTGAAAGACTGAATTTCATTTATTGAGTTTTGAAGGGTTACTTGACCCTTAAGAGAAATTGTGTTTTATTGTACATTAGTCTTGTATTAGCTCTTAAACCGGTGTTTATAAAGTATCCTCTCTTCTTATGGAGCGGACAAAACGCCTCGGCAGTAGATAGATGCATCTATGGTTCGTGCCGCTTGACCCTCGGCAGTATACTCATTATTTTGGATCGGGTTGTCCGACCTCGGCATAATCGTGCGTGATAACGCTCGAAGTGTAATTATATATTTGCTATCTTTCCCTGGCTTGAGAGGCTAAAGATTTATGTAAGACATAAATTTATTTGGGACTTACCATGCGTGAAAGAATTATTTACTTTCTGCTTGTTATTGAGTTATTATTATTATTTACATAACCCATGCTTATTTAGAACTGTGTATTTCTTTACTGTTGGCCCATAGTAAGTGTCGATGTCGACCCATCGTCACTACTTCTTCGAGATTAGACTTGATACTTATTGGGTACATGTTATTTATGTACTCAAGCTACACTTCTACACTAACCGTGCAGGATCTGAGGCAGGTGCATTTGGCGGTCACACCGGCGTGCATCCCCGATACCCTGGTGAGTTGCTTCCTGAGCCGTTCTGCAGCACCTAGAGCCTTTCTTTGTACTTATGTTCTATCTATATTATTTCAGACAATAGTTAGAATTTTGTATATTCTACTAGTGCTCATACACTTGTGACACCAGGTCATGGCACACACTCTAGTAGACTTTATTTTGTTTGGAACACTTATATATCTATAATTGCACTCCATTGTTTCGTTTATTTATTAAACCTCCTACTTCTTAAATCTCTTAATAAATGGAATTTAACCACTTGGAAACCTATTAAAAGGAGTAATCACTTAGTTATTTTATCGTTGGCTTGCCTAGCGGGGACGTTGGCCACCATCACGACCTATAGGAGAAATTGTATTGTGACAACATGGTATCAGAGCACTAGGTTCACGAAGGTCTCACAAGTTATGAGCAAGCCTAATAGAGTCTTGCAGATTGGTGCGAAGACGTCCGTACTTATCTTCGAGAGGCTATAGGATGTTAGGAAACTATTTTTTCTTCATCTCCTATCGTGCAATTGATGTTGTACTAAGTATCTTTCTCTCATTCTCTCACAGATGGTGAGAATGCGCACAACGGATGTTCCAGACCATGGAAGAGTTGCTCCCTCTGTTGCTCGAGGCCGAGGCAGAGGCCGAGGGAGGGCTCCAGTTCATGGTAGAGGATGAGGGCATCCTAAAGTTGCTCCAGTTACACCACCAGTGGATCCACTAGAGGATCCTATTATGGAGGAGCAGGGCGAGCTTCCTGCAGCAGAGCCAACCATGGTGGATTTCGTGTCTGCACCGGGATTCCAGGAGGTCATGGGCCGTATGCTGTGGTTCATGGATTCTATGACTCAGGCTGGTTTGTTTCCAGCAGACCCAACCACATCTCAGGTGGGAGGGGGAGCACAGACCCCTATCGCTCAGGCTCTACGGCATGCAGTTGCTGTATATCAGACCTCGAGCTCACTACCCGTGGGCAGAGCTTAGCCAGTTATAGCAGTTTTACCTGAGCCCAGACCAGGTGTGGCCGGCGATCCGCAGAAGCCTTTGGACAGATGCACCAGGCGATGAGGATCCCTAGGACTTTATCTATTGGTACAGGGACAGACTGCACAACATGAGGATATTGGAGTCCCACGGGGTGGAATTTACCACCTTTCAGCTGGAGGGCAGGGCTCGTAGATGGTAGCAGTCCTATCTTCTCAGCAGACCAGCATGATCTCCTTCCATGACTTGGGATCATTTCACATGCCTCTTGTTGGATAGATATATTCCACCTTTTCAGAGGGAAGAGTTGCAGTTTCAGTTCGAGCAGCTTCAGCAGGGCAGGATGTCGGTGACCGACTATGAGGCGAGATTCTCTAAGTTGTCTCGCCATGCACTTATGATACTTCCTACCGATGCAGAGAGAGTACGGAGGTTTGTTGCGGGGTTGCACTCTGGTATTCAGGCCAACATGGCTCGGGAGGTGGAGATGGGGACTTCTTACAGGCTAGTTGTTGAGATAGCTCGGAGGATCAAGGGTGTCCGCCAGCAAAGCCGAGAGCAGGTGATGATGTATAAACGATTTCGATATTCTGGAGAGTTCAGTGGTGCCCCGGCTAGGGGCAGGGGTTAGTTCGTGAGGGGTCAGTCTTGCAGGCCCATATATCCAGCATCGCTGCCTCCTCAGGGTGCTCCAGTGCGACCTTATTTCAGTGCCATGCTTCCAGTGGGTATTCAAGCCATCAGGGTCAGACTTCAAGTCATAAGTTCACCGTACCAAGAGCTTGTTTAGAGTGCAGGGACCTTATTCATATGCAGAGGTAGTGATGTATTTCGGTTTGATTAACTTCCCGACGACGTTCATGGATTTGATGAATCGGGTGTTCAGGCCATATGTTGATTCGTTTGTCATTGTCTTCATTGATGACATTTTGATCTACTCACGTAGCATGGAGGAGCACGAGCAACATTTGAGAGTGGTTCTTTAGACCTTGCGGGAACAGAAGCTATATGCTAAGTTCTCCAAGTGTGAGTTCTGGCTAGATTCTGTGGCATACTAGGGACATGTAGTATCAGGCGAGGGTATTAAGGTAGATCCCAAGAAGATCGAGACAGTTCAGAGTTGGCGTCGACCTACCACGGCGACTGAGATCAGGAGCTTCCTGGGTTTAGCAGGTTATTATCGTCAGTTTGTGGAGGGCTTCTCATCTATTTCAGCACGTTTGACTAGATTAACCCAGAAGGGTGCTCCATTCCGATGGTTCAATGATTGTGAGGCAAGCTTTCAGAAGCTCAAGACTGCATTGACTTCAGCACTAGTGTTAGTGTTGCTTTCCACTTCAAGGATGTATATTTTGTATTGTGATGCTTCACGCATTGGTTTGAGTTGTGTATTGATGCAGGAGGGGCGAGTTATTGCATATGCTTTACGTCAGCTAAAGCCCCACGAGAAGAATTACCCTGCACACGATTTGGAGTTGGCTGCGATTGTTCATGCACTTAAGATCTAGAAGCATTATCTTTGTGGGGTGTCCTGTGAGGTTTACACATATCATCGTAGTTTGCAGCATTTGGTCAAGTAGAGGGATCTCAATTTGAGGTAGCGAAGGTGGCTCGAGTTACTAAAAGATTATGATATTATCATCCTTTATCATAGGGGCAAGGCGAATGTAGTTGCAGATGCCTAGAGCAGAAAGGCGGAATGTATGGGTAGTTTGGCATTCATTTTAGCTGAGGAGAGGGCACTAGCTTTGGACATCTAGTCCTTAGCTAACAGACTTGTGAGGTTGGATATTTTAGAGCCCAGTAGAGTTCTTGCATGCGTCATTGCCCAGTCTTCACTATTTGAGCAGATCAAGGCTCGTCAGTTTGATGATCCGCACCTGTTGGTTCTCAAAGAGAAGGTATTGCAGAGTGGTGCCAAGGAGGTTACTATCAGTGAGTATGGTGTTCTACGACTCCAGGGTTGCCTATGTGTTCAAATGTTGATGGCTTGAGGGAGAAGATCCTAGAGGAGGCACACAGTTCTCGATATTCTATTCATCAGGGTGCTACGAAGTTGTATTGCGACCTGAGACAGCATTATTCGTGGCAGTGTATGAAGTAGGACATAGTTGAGTATGTAACGAGATGCCTTAATTGCCAGCAAGTTAAGTATGAGCATTAGAGGCCAGGTGTCCTACTCCAGCAGATGACTATACCTAAGTGGAAATACGAGCGCATTACTATGGACTTCGTAGTTGGGTTGTCGCGGATCTTGCGGAAGTTTGATGCAGTTTTGGTCATTGTCGACAGGTTGACCAAGTCGGCACACTTCATTCCGGTTGTTACCGCGTATTCTTCAAAGAGGTTGTCTTAGATTTACATTTAGGAGATTGTTCGGTTGCACGGTGTGCCTGTCTCCATTATATCAGATAAAGGCTCTCAGTTTACTTTGCATTTTTGGAGGGCAATACAGAGTGAGTTGGGGACCTGGGTAGAGCTCAGTGCAACCTTTCATCCGCAGACCGATGGGCAGTCAGAGCGGACAATTCAGATCTTGGAGGATATGCTCAGTGCATGTGTGATTGACTTCGGAGGGCAGTGGGATCGATTCTTGCCTTTGGCCAAGTTTGCTTACAACAACAGCTATCAGTCCAGCGTCAAGATGGCTCCATTTGAGGCTTTATATGGTCGACGATGTCGTTCGCCCATCGGATGGTTTGAGCCCGGCGAGGCTCAGATATAAGGTACTGATTTAGTGAAGGATGCCTTGGAAAAGGTAAAGTTGATTTAGGAGCGGCGTCACACAACATAGTCCAGACAGAAGAGTTATTCGGATCAGAAGGCTCGTGATTTATCATTTATGGTGGGCGAGAAGGTTCTCTTGAAAGTCTTGCCGATGAAGGGAAGATGAGGTTCGGGAAGAAGGGCAAGTTGAGCCCAAGTTTTATAGGTCCATTTGAGGTGTTGAGCAGTGGCGGAGGCAGGATCTCTGCCAAGGGGGTTCAAAAAGAAAAAAGTTAAAAAACTTACAGCTAGTGGGAATTGAACCTATGACCTTACAAAGGTTCCGTTCCGCCCCACTAAATCCGCCCTTGCTGTTGAGACGAGTTGGGGAGGTTGCTTATGAGCTTGCTTTTCCTCCTAGTCTATTGGGAGTTCATCGGTTTTACACGTGTCTATGCTCCAGAGGTATCATGCCAACAGCTCGCATGTGTTAGACTTTAGCACAGTTCAGCTAGATGAGAACCTGGGTTATGAGGAGGAGCCAAATGCCATTGTTGACAGGTAGGTTCACCAGTTGAGGTCCAAGAAGATTTTTGCGGTGAAAGTTCATTGGAGGTGCCAACCAGTTGAGGAGGTGACTTGGGAGGCCGAGAAGGATATACGGAGCAGATATCCACAACTATTAAGCACTCCAGGTACGTAACTAGACCCATTCTAGGATGAACATTTTTTTAAGAGGTGGAGAATGTAACGACCCGACCGGTCATTTTGCTTTCTAGATCCTTGCTCCCCTAAATAAGACTTCTCATATGTACTTTTACTATTTTATTACTTGCGGGGATAGTTAGTTAAGGATTTGGAAGGGTTCGGATAAAAATCGGAACACTTGGTTCCTTAGTTTAGCTTTTAAAAGGCTAAGCTTGACTTTGGTCAATATTTTTAGTAAACGACCTCAGAATCGGGATTTGATGGTTTCAATTGGTTCGTATGATGATTTTGGACTTAGGCGCACATTCTAACCGGGTTTTGGATGACCCGAGAGCGTTTCGGCGCTTAATACTGGAAGTTGGCTTACTGAAAGTATAAAAGTTCTTTGAATTTGGTTTGGAGTAGGTTTTGATGTTATCAGGGTCCGTTTATGATTTCGAGCCTGGGAATAGTTATGTATGGTGATTTAAGACATGCACGCGAAATTTGTTGCCATTTTGAGTAGTTTAAGTATGAATCGGCGTGTTCAGAGTAAGTTGGAAGGATTTGAAGTTCATAAGTTGATCCTATTGGTTTTTGTTTGTGATTCTTAGTTTTAATGCTATTTTTCGCATTCCGAGGGTGCGGCTAGTCCGTTTTACAATTTCGAACTTGTTGGTATGTTCGGTCGGGGCCTCGGGGCCCCCATACTAGATTTGGAGGGTCGGCGGAGTTGGTTTCCTATTTTGGGAAGGGCTGCTGGTCCCTGGCATCTGGTGCGTTTGCGCCTACGGTGGAAATGATGCAAACTGAGCCTGCAGTTGTGGCGCTTGGCTCGCAGAAGCGGAGAGAGGAAGAGGGATCAGAGTCCGCAGAAGTAGAGCTTCTCCCGCAGAAGCGGACACGCTTTTACGACGTGGGGGATCGCAGGTGCGGAGGGGCCAGCGTGGGCGAAGTTGCAGGTGTGATGGGCGAGCCGCAGAAGCAAACTCGCAAATGCGGCTCCACGCCGCAGGTGTGCCCAATGCTAGGCCTGATGCCTTTTCCAGAAGCGGCGCAGCAGGTGCGGTCCAAGGTCCAGTGAAGCGGGATCGTTGGAGGCAGTGAGGGCTTTTATTGCGGGACTTAGGTCTTTTTCCTCACTTTTTCATTTAGTCTTGGGGAATTTTGAGAGCTCATTGGAGGGGTATTTTCATCAATATCCTAAGGCAAGTAACTCCCATCTATTTTTGAGTTAATTACGCGGGTTTTATCTAGATTTAACATGGAAAGATTGTGAAACTTGTAGAAAATGTGAAGAACCTAGGGTTTTTGTAAAAATAAGATTTAACAACGAAAATGACTATGGAAATGGTAAAAAAATATATATTTGAGTTCATGAGGTTATGGGTAAAAATTATCTTTGAAAATTTCTGGAATCCGAGCACGTGGGCCCGAGGGTGAATTTTAGGGATCTTCCAATTTGGGTTGGGTAATTACTCTAATAGCTAAATCATTTACTTTTATATGTATATTGATTAATTTATACTACATTTGACTAGGCACCGAATTGAGGTTTTGGGGTGAATTTGAGGCCGGAAAGAGAGCTTTGAGACAAGATAAGTCTCTTGCCTAACTTGGTAAGAGAGAATTTACCCATAGGTGATTTAAATTGCTATTTCCTTCTATAAGTGGGGGCTACGTACGCACGAGGTGACGAGCGTCCGTGCGTAGCTACTGACTATGCATTTGTCCGGATAGTCTAGGACCCGAATCATGCATCCTACTTGTTAATTAAAGTGCCTAAATTATATCGAAACTTGTTAGAGGAATTGTAAAAGACCGAATTTCATTTATTGAGTTTTGGCGGGTTACTTGACTCTTAATAAAAATTATGTTTCATTGTACATTAGCCTTGTATTAGCTCTTAAACCGGTTGTTTATAAAGTATCATCTCTTCTTGTGGATCGGGCCGAACGCCTCGGCAGTAGATAGATGCATCTATAGTTCATGCCGCTCGACCCTCGATAGTGTAAACATTATTCTGGGTCGGGCCGTACGACCTCGGCATAATCGTGCGTGATAACACTCGATGTGTAATTATATATTTGATATCTTTCCATGGCTTGAGAGACTAAAGATTTATATAAGAGAAAAATTTATTTGGGACTTACCATGCGTGAAAGAATTATTTACTTTCTGCTTGTTCTTGAGTTATTATTATTATTTAAATAACCCATGCTTATTTAGAATTATGTAATTCTTTACTGTTAGCCCATAGTAAGTGTCGATGTCGACCCCTCGTCACTATTTTTTCGAGGTTAGACTTGATACTTACTGGGTACATGTTGTTTATGTACTCACGCTACACTTTTGCACTAACCGTGCAGGATTTGAGGCAGGTGCATCTGGCGGTCACACCGGCGCGCATCCTCGATACCTTGAGTCCTAGTGGTGAGCTGCTTCCCGAGCCGTTCTACAACACCTAGAGCCTTTCTTTGTACTTATTTTTTAAATCTATGTTATTTCAGACAGTAGTTAGAGTTTTGTATAATCTACTAGTGTTCATACACTTGTGACACCAAATCCTGGCACACACTCTAGTAGACTTTATGGTTTTTGGAGTATTTATATATCTATGATTGCACTCCATTGTTTTCGTTTATTTATTAAACCTCCTAGTTAACCCACACTCAATCGGGAATGTATTCTTTCTTTGGCCTTATGAATGAACTAGTTAACCTAACTTTCAACATACCTGAAGATTTCTATAAGGCTAAAAGATTGGTTTCTAAGTTAGGACTCTCGTCTATGAGAATCGATTGTTGTGAAGATGGTTGCATGTTGTATTATAAGGGTGATGCAGATTAGAAAGTCTATAAATTTTGTGAAAATCCTCGTTTTAAGTGGTTTTCCAGCAGGAAGAAGGATACTGTGAAGTCGATGCATTGTTTACCTCTTATTCCTAGATTAAAGAGGTTGTACGCATCGATGAGTTTCACTCCTCATATGAGATGGCACTATGAAAATAGAAGGCCGCTAGGTGTATGTGTCATCTTTCAGACGAGTAAGCTTGGAAGCATTTTAATAGGACGTATCCGAATTATGCTAGTGAACCGAGCAATGTTTGGTTGGGTTTGTGTGCTGATGGTTTCACGCAATTTTCTATTTTTGCAACACCATATTTGTGATGGTCAGTCTTTATTACGCTGTATAATCTTCCGCCTGAAATGTGTATGACTAGTCCATATATTTTTTTAAATTGTGTTATTCCCGGTTCCCGTAATCCAAAGAGTTTGATTGATGTATATTTGTAACCTCTGATTGATGAGTTAAAACAGTTGTGGTATAATGGTGTTGAGATATATGACATATCAACTAAGTAAAATTTCAACTTGCATGCTAATTTAATGTGGACCATTAATGATTTTTCTGTGTATGGAATGTTGTCTGGGTGGATGACTGATGGAAAGTTAGCATGTCCTTACTGCATGGAAAATGGTAAATCGTTCACTTTAAGACATTGCCGAAAGCAGTCATGGTTTGATTGTCATCGTCAGTTCTTTCCAGTTGATCATGAGTTCAGAAGGATGAAGAATGCATTCAAAAAGAATACAATTGAACATGATTTTCCATCTCCAATTTTGTCCGGTGAGGAACTTTGGGAGAGGGTTCAGAACTTCACTAAAGTTGCCGAGGCCCCACCTTCTAAATTTCTTGGATATGGTGTTACTCATAACTGGACAAAATGGAGCATATTTTGGGAGTTTCCATATTGGAAGGATAATCTTCTCAGACACAATCTTGATGTCATGCATATTGAGAAGAACTATTTTGACAATTTGTTCAACACAGTGATGGATGATAAGAATAAAACAAAAGATAATCCGAAGGCTAGACTGGACTTACAAGAATATTGTAGGTGACCTGAATTACATTTGCAGTCTGCGAACAATGGTAAGGTGTTCAAGCCCAAGGACAGTTACACATTCACTTTGGAACAAAGACGATAGATTTGTGAGTGGGTTACAAACCTAAAGATGCCTGAAGGCTATGCTTCGAACCTGGGAAAATTTGCCGATATGGTTGAAGGAAAGCTGACTCCTATGAAAAGTCATGACTGTTATATCTTCATGGAAACCTTAATCCCCATTGCATTTTGTGCTTTGCCTGAAAATATCTGAAAACCCATCATAAAGATAAGTTTGTTCTTCAAAGGCTTATGTTCTACCATATTAAGGGAAGAAAGCCTATTTCAAATGGATTAGAATATTCCTGTAATCAGTAATAAGCTGGAAAGGATTTTTCCATGTGGTTTCTTTTATGTAATGGAACACCTTCCAATTCACCTTGTACACGAGGCGCGACTTGGAGGGCCGGTTCAATGCAGGTGGATGTATCCATTTGAGAGGTAATGATCAAACCTCGATTCATACTTGTAATTTTCTTTAACATTATCGTCTAATATAAAAATGTGCAGGACTATAGGAAAGTGTAAATGATTTGTTAAATAGAGGAATAGGATTGAAGGATCCATATGTGAAGCCTATCTTGTAAAGGAAACTGCCCTTTTTTTTTTCTTACTACTTCGATAGTCATGTGCCATGTGCTAGAAATAGGCATAATTGGCAAAACGTCGTGTTTGAGAATGATCCATTATATCCACCAATGTCCATATTCAATCAACCAGGCCGAGGTTCTAAAGATTGATCAAAAAAGGGCCAAAGTAGTATGGAGTGCAAATCAACTTCAAATCATATGTTGCTAAATTGTTCGGAAGTTCAACCCTTTCTTAAGTAAGTGTTCACGTAAGATTAATTTACATGGACTAATCTATAATTCGGTTGATGCAACTAACAAAATTTTCAATGTGTCGCTCTGTGACTTCGTGAGTCAATTTTTCCATAATGCTGAATATTCTACATTTGAGGGATGGTTTAAAGAGTATGTAAGTGCATCTTACATACTTTCTCGCATGTGAATATACATACTTGGTCACTTGTGAATATAATTGCTCACTTGTGATTTATTTTACATTATATGTAGGTCAATAATCTAAACAACGGTGTTAATCAATTTTTGAAAGATATATCTTGGGGACCTGCACCTACGGTTACAACTATGTCTAAGTATTTGTGAATTGTTACAAATTTCACACCGTGGAATGCTCAAAGTATATAAAAAAAAGCAATAACAGTAGGGTGTGTGTCAAAGGTGGTGAAGGCAACCAGGATGGGGAAAATGATTATTATGGTGTGATCAAAGAGATTTTAGAATTATCATATTCAGGTTGGCCAAATAAGAAGATCATACTTTTCCGATGCAAGTGGTTTGACCGAACACCTAGAAGAGGTACAAATGTACACACACAGTACAATATAATTGAGGTTAATAAAAAGAGGGAGTACGATCGCTATGATCCTTTTATAATGCAGAAAAAGTTAGGCAAGTGTATTATGCTCCATATCCCTTACGGAGGGATTAAGGGTGATTAGTTGGTTGTAATCAAAACTAAGCATGTTGGTAGGGTGGAAGTTGAGAATGGGCTAGATGTTGCTTACCAAAACGATACCTCAAGTGTTAACCAAATGGTTGATGATCAGTTAGAAAATGACTTGGAGCATCCTCAACGCATATAAGAAGAATTTGATATGGAGGAAATAATAATCATAGAAAATGAGGATGAAGAATCACCTGATGAAAATGAAATAAGTGAAGAGGGAGAATTTTTGGACGAGGAGGGATACTTCGAAGACGACTAGCATGTTAGTTTGTTCAAGCGCTCTCAACTTATATAGATTTATATTCTCAATATTAACATTTTCTTTAATTTATGTAGATGACCGGTAGGGGTCGAGGTAGGTCTAGGAAGGATAAGAGGCCTATTGATCATGAGGATAGTGCTACACCCTCGCTTCCTTCCACTCCACACTTGCATCCCTCCGTTGCTGATGGCCGACAACAATCTTCTCGGCACTTATCTTTTTCACTACATCCATCTACTCATCAGACTACATACCATTCGCCCTCCCAGCAGTTTTCTTACCATTCTCCACCACATGGCTATACCCCGCTTCCTCCACGTTATCCTGCATATAGTTACATGGGTCAACCTTGTCAGCAGTTGCAGGCCCATGTGGTGATACACCCGTCATCTGCTCCATTTTTTTCACCACCAGCTGGATCGCACCCATCTAGATACCACCCGGATCGCAACAGTGATCTGGATCGCAGCAGGGGTCTAGATGCATATATCTTATCACCGACCCCGTCTCCCTCGCCACGAGTTCGTCTCCTAGTATTTCTAGACTTCGCCTTCGGGATAGTATCGCTGAGCCAAATGCCTCCCCTTCTACGCACACTTCAGATTCATTGGAGGATGATGATCCAGAGGAAGTGCAGTATGATCGCTATCATAGGATAATCATTAGGCCCGGGGGCAATGGGTAAGATTTATTTATTTCTTCTTTGTTTTTGCTAAATTATAATAGCTACTCTTTTTTATTTAATGTAATTGCTATGTTTCAGGTTCATACCTAGTCATCATACTACAAAGATAATCACTGAAGCTCTTGATCGGTTGTATGATGCACCCTATGCGACTTGGAGTGAATTTCCATAGGAGCTCGCGGAGCAAGTTTCACCAATTTAAGGTTGTAATACAATTCTTATATATTTAAGAATTATATTAACAATATTCTCATCTAATGTTACACACTTTATTTGCAGACTAAGTGTGCTTGGGAGGACCAGCATAACGGTGCTATTCTTGCAAATTTTGAGTTCAAATGTCGTAAGAGACTATCTGATTCCTTTTGTTCTGCTCAGAAGAAGAGCAAGAAGCCTTCATGGGTTCTACCACATTTATGGGAGGATCTGCTGAGGCAGTGGACCACTAAGAAATTCGAGAAGAGGAGTGAATAGAGAAAGAAGGCCCGAGCATCTGAGAATAGTGGCTCCTTGCACTATGTGGGTGCAAAGAGCATCGGGACTGCGAGGAGACTACTTGTAATTCCTTAAAACATTTAAATCTATTTTTATCAAAATATATTTATATATTTTAATTTAGTTAACATCTTTTCTTATATTTGTAAGATAAAATGGAGACTCACATCCTGAAGAAGAAGGCACCGACAGATCCAACTAGATGGGCCGAGGACCGGGCAGAGATTACATATGTAAGTTCCATAGTTACTATAAGATTCAAATTAATGTTGATAATATTATATATTTAATAATTTTCTATCTTCTAAACAAAGGGTCTCTACAAGACTACTGTGGAGGAGTACACTCAGAGCTTGCCACCGAATGAGCAAGGCGAGCGACCTTCCATTTCAGTCGAAGAAGCGCATAAGATATGGTTGGATGTTGTCGGTGGTCCTAAAAAGGGGATATCATACGGCCTTCTAGAGATTATTATTTTGGTGCTACAGGGATTGATTGCAAGGGGACTTCCGCCCAGGGCGAGACACTTGATAGGTCGACTCTCTCGGCTATGGAGAAGACGATCGCAAAGCTGTCAGCAGAGCTTGAAGAGGTAAAGGCTAGAGAAAAAAAGAGAGAGAAACAATTTGATACCCTTCAAGGTCAGCTGGAAAAGAGGGACGAACAATTTAATATCTTTCAAGGTTAGCTGGCCAATCTTCTTGCTAGTGTTGCTTTCCCGATTCCCCGGTTTCATGAGTCCTCCCCAGATGCTAATCCTTCTCGTCCTGATCCTTCGAACTATGCCGACGATGAAGCTTCTCATGGTGGAGATGGATATGATATAGTACAAAATACTCATTGAATGATGTTTGAACTTTTAACTAGTGAAACGTTTTGTTGTTGGATATTTTGAAACTCTATAAATATTGTTAATATAGTTTTGATGGTTGTTATTATTGTTATTGTTGATTTTATTGGTTGAATTACGACAATGTAATGCTGCCATTATTGGTGATTGGTTGTTGGCAGGTGCTGCAGTTGTAAAACAGCTGTATTTTGCAAACCACTTACCCAGAAAACCGACCGCCTACTGACCGAAGTCGGTTGGAAAAGTTCAATTGAGTTTACTAGAAATTTAAAATTACCGACCCACTTCAGTCAATTTTTTTATTTTAAATTTTAAATTTTAAATTTTAACTATTTTAATAATACCTACCGAATTTGGTCGGAATTTTTTATTTAAATTTTAAATATTTTAATAATACCGACCAATATCGATCAAAAATGAACAATTTTAAAAAAATATGAATAATAAAGATTCCGACCGATATCGGTCGCTAATTTAAAAATAATTACAAATTATTTTAAAGAATACCGACCGAATTTGGTCGGTAAATTTATTTTGTGTCAGATTATTTGGTCAAAAAGCATTGAAAATTATCGACCGACTTCGGTCGGAAATAGCGACCATCTGCGATTGCCTCGCATTAGCGACCATTATTTTTTTTAAGGAATTGAAAGCGGTCCAAAATCGGTAGGTTTTTGTTCGAGTTTGATTGATTTCAATTGATTTTTCTGGACGCTTTTTGACAGTTTTCTAGTTGTGGAAGAAACATACTCCTAAAAATAAATTTTCTTTCTTAACCATATATATTATGAATATTTCTATTAGTGAATTCATTTGTTTAAAGGTAAACAACAATGTCTGATGTTTTATACTTCAATGCCGCACAAGATAGGGGTGATTTGTGTGGTGTCTAATTTTTCGTGTGCACAGATTATAGAAGGACCTGGTTTGTCTATGTATTTTCTGTACTACTATTGCAAAATAACAAATGCATAAAGTAAAGAACACAAGTATTTTTACATGGAAAACACCAAGCTCAAAAGGTGAAAAAATCACGATCTACTACCCATTAGGATTTTTCCCAACACTTCACTAAATCACTGAGCCAAAATAGCGTTTAGAAAACTCTTGTAAACCTAAGGATTACCTCTAACTTTTTGTGGTGACCAACCTCAGATTGTTGTGACAATTTCAAGTTAATTCTAACTTGAACACTACACGTAGAGTACCTAGTACGAATGCTTCTAAAGAAAGCTGAAAGGTACAACTCAAAAGCTCTACTATAAATAAACTAGAATAAAAGACATATACTTGGAACTCGTTCTTCTATCTGGTTCATGTAGCTTCAGGTTCGCACACTTGAATCACACAGGAATTGCTTGCAAAATGCCTTGCTATATTTCTCTCAACTCACGTTTAACTTCAGTGTTAGTACGTACCTGTAAAATGAGAACATCCGGAAATATATAGAGTTAGTAGAATTGGAAATAACTAGAAGTCTAATGCTTTACTCTTCCTTGGTGGAAGAGTTCTAGTAATCTTCAATTTCTAAATCCTCCCTTATCTAGGATAGAGTTCTCTTCGAGTAAGGAGTCCTTCTCCTTATCAATTATGCAACCTTTTCGTTCAAGAGATATCAGATATAACAACTTAAGTTTTTCTCCTTCACGTGCATGCCTTGTGCTTGAATCTGCCCGTGTCTGTGTACAATGTGTGTGGACCTGGTTCATGCTTGAGTTCCTTTGTCAATCATCAAAACAAACTTACTTAGGCCAACAAATTCCCCCTTTTTATGATGACAAACTTTTGTGTCGAGTCACATGTTTTCTAACTAGGCTAGGGAGGGTTTAAGGCTGGGAAGGACCAGGTTCTTGGTTTCTGCACCGAAGCAGCTTCAACATATCATGAAGAATGCCTTCATCCTTCTCCTTCTCCTTTGCAAGCTCAGCCCTGAGGGCATCCCTCTAATTTTCTACTTCAGCCAGCCTCTTCTGCAGCCTCTCAATCTCAGCATCCTTAGCCCCACTCTCCTGCACCAAGGCTCTTACTTTGCTGTTCACAGACACCTTCTTGGATAAACCGGGTTCTGTGGGAGCAATGTGGACTTCATAGTCACATGCAGTCAAGGTGTTGGCCCCAAAGTGATCTTTGCTTGTACTAACATCCCATTTCTTGAGGGGTACCTTGAAGTGAGCAAGTACAGCCATGAGAATGAAACCATAGGGTATGACATGAGTTTTGGTTCCAGTTAGAACCTTATCAAGAAGTTGGATGATAAACCCAGGCCAATTGATCTACCTCCTACTATCCAAGCATTCCATAAGGACCAGGTCCATGAAGGTGGCAATATGCGTTCTTTCCTGCATGGGCAACACGACCTTGTTAACAAATTCTAACAATACTTTGTATGTTGGCTTTATCTCACTTTTGTACACAGCCTTGGGCTGAAGCTCTTCCTCATCGTCAGCAAAATTCCTTGTAATGGCAAGTAAGGTGGGAAGGTTTTCTATGTTTGGCCATTTTAGCTTTTTATAATCATTGTACCCTTCAGTAGGTACTCCTAGAATCTCTCCCAATTCTTTGTCGTCAAAGCTCACAGTCACCCCTTTCACACACTGATGACCCTGCCATTTTTTATCTCACAATTTGCCATGAACTCCACAATCTCAGTTCTGGCAAGCCTTCCTTCCATCGGAAGGACCATGTCCTTCCAACCTTGCTGATGTAATTATTCTAGTAGCATCACCATGCTTCCTCCTGCAAGTCCCTGAGGAGTCTATCCTTCTAGATAGTTCTTTTCCCAAACTTAACCGTGTTGTCCTGCTCTTCATTAGTTTCCTCTTCTTCTTCTTCTTCTTCTTCTTCTTCTTCTTCTTCTTCACTTTCTCTTCCTCCACGCTTTTCTAGATTTTATGTCAGACCTGGTTCTTTTTGCCAAAGTAGAGGGCTCTGCATCAACAGTCTTTGAAGGTGACTTCTTTTTGGAAGTCTTTCTTTTCTCTGCCTTGGAGTCACAACCCCACTTCTTCTGCCTTGTCTTCATCATGAAGAATCAAGTCCATCTCCTCAATTTCAACTGCCTCAACAGGCTCACCCACTTTCTTCTTTCCCTTTGTAGCAACTTTTTTTTACTCTCTTCTAGGGCTCTTTCCAGTTTAGTCTCACTCTGCTTCTTCTGACACCTTGTAGCTCTTCCTCTAGTAGGAGGAGTATCTACAGGGATAGAAGGGGTAGCCTTTCTATTCTTGTTTTCCCTAGTAGTTCCAAGGATTTTAAATCCCGAACTCTTCTTGTTTTTCATATTGTAGCTGTCAAACACTCGTTTTTGTAGGTCTTCGAGGGGTTCCTGCACAAGTGACTGTTACTCAATTTAACCAACCCCTCAGCTGCACTTGCATCACCAAACCCACTACTCCCTTCTTCTCTCTAGCTTTCTTCCTCCTCAGCAGCATCCTCACTCCACAACACCATAGCCCCAGTCTCCTCAGTCAACTCAGCCGGAGTAGGTAAAATTCAACCGCTCCTTCTTTTCCCTTTTCCCCTAACATCACCTTGAGCACCCTCACTCTCTTTTTCTTTTTTTTTTCTTTTTATCTTTACCACCATTTTTCCATATTTAGTGATTTCAACCCCAGCAATAGTTCCAATCATAAATAATCTATTCTCCAGATTCCCAGTAACC
Organism: Nicotiana obtusifolia; assembly: GCA_002018475.1. NCBI lineage: Eukaryota > Viridiplantae > Streptophyta > Magnoliopsida > Solanales > Solanaceae > Nicotiana > Nicotiana obtusifolia. The sequence goes on along the minus strand of MCJB01040946.1, from coordinate 23,261 downwards.
CCAAAAGTTATTTCAGATGCAATCTTAGGATTAGATGTTACCTGCTCTATCTCATATGAAATAGTTTCTTACCCCTCGGCTGGAGACTTAAATGATTCTTCAGATTTATGGGGTTCTTCTGCCTGACTTGCCCTTAATTGCTCATTAATTTTCTTGATTTGTTCTCCTCCAGGGACTACTTTGAGAGCAAGCATCTTGAACCTTTCTTTCTTATATGTGGGTTTAGTGAAGGTGTGATAGATGGTGTAGTCAATGATTTGTTAGGTGGTGATGAAGGATTTTCAGAAAGGTTAGCCACTGATGTGTTTGTAGAAGAGATGAGAGAAGATATAGAGAATTGTTTGACGGTAGGAGAGTTTAGAAGTGATAATATGGGTAAGGCCAAATCAATTTAAAGAGGGAGAGTTTAATTAAGTAACGCCAGCTTTTTAGAAGCTCAGGAGTCTAATCAAATTGGGAGTCAATTTGAAAAGACGTTGGAGACTTCCCTAAAATCTAGGCAATTATGGCGCTGGGGACCCTCTTTGGATGAAACTGGTTCTTTTTGTAATGGATAAGCTTGAGGGAGTTTAGGATTAAACGGAACTCTCCTTTTGATCATGATCTAAACACAATTATTTTAGAATATGCGGAGTGGAGAGTACATACCGTGTAATCTTGATGAACCAGATTCTTCACTAAGAATTCTCTTGTGTAAGTCTGAATTTTTCAAGAAAATAAAAATATTATCATTAGAGATTAATGAGACATTTTAGCACATGGCACAAGAGTATACTAGTGAAAGTATGAGACTGAGCAAAATCTAATCTAATTATGTACAAAATTCACAAATTATCTAACCAATTATTGAGTTACAACTGATTCCTTTTAGGTGATCTTAATCATCCCTAATTCTAACATGTTCCTTTCAAAGTGGTCTCTACTTAGAGTTTTTGTGAAGATGTCAGCTATTTGCTTGTTAGTAGCACAAAATTCCACAGTGATCAACACCTTTTCATAGTTGTCCCTCAAAAAGTGATGCCTAACATCTATGGGCTTAGTTTTTTTGTGATGAACCGGGTTCTTGGTCATGCTAATTGCATTGGTGTTGTCACAAAAGATGGGGATAACATCTACATCAATTCCAACGTCCATTAATTATTGTTTGATTCACAATAATGGAGCACAACATGAGGCAGTAGTCACATACTCAGCTTCAGCAGTAGACAAGGCCACAAAATTTTGCTTTTTGGTGGCCCAAGACACAAGAGTTGAGTCAAGAAAGTGTGCCATACATGAGGTTCTCTTTCTATCCACAAGAAAACCTACATAATCAACATCAACATATCCCACTAAGTTAAAATTACTACCTTTTGGATACCATAGACAAAGATTAGTGGTGCCTTTTAGGTATCTCAAGATCCTCTTGACGGCAGTCAAGTGAGACTCCTTTGGATTTGCCTGAAATCTAGCACAAAGGTCTACACTGAAAACAATGTCAGGGCTACTAGCAGTGAGATATAATAAAAGAGCTAATCATTCCCCTATACAACTTCTGATCGATAGATGAACCAGGTTCATCTATATCCAATTTTGTGGTTGTTGCTATAAGAGTGTCAATTTTTTTAGATTCTTCCATTTTAAACCTTTTAAGAAACTATTTCACATAATTCTGCCGATGGATCATAATTCCATTTGAATTTTGTTTAATTTGTAAGCCTAAGAAGAAATTAAGCTCACCCATCATACTCATTTCAAATGCACTCCCTATTAGTTTAGCAAATTCTTTGCTTAACTTATCAGTAGTTGCTCCAAAGATTATATCATCAACATATATCTGAACTACCAAGAGATCTTTACCTTTTTCTTTCAAGAACAAAGTATTTTCAATTTTACCTCTCTTGTAGCCATGCTCAACCAAGAATTTTGACAATCTTACATACCATGCTCTTGGAGCCTGCTTGAGCCCATAAAGTTCCGTGTCAAGCTTGTATACATGATTAGGACATTCTTTGCTTTCAAAGCCCGGAGGTTGCTTGACAAACACTTCTTCCTTTAGATAGCCATTAAGGAAGGCACTCTTGACATTCATCTAATGGAGAGTGAATTCCATGTAAGCAACAACGGCTATAAAGAGTCTAATTGCTTCCAATATTGCAACTGGAGCAAAAGTCTCATCATAATTTATGCCTTCCTCTTGACTATATCCTTGAAACACCAATCTTGCCTTGTTCCTTGTAATTGTTCCATCTTCGTCAAGTTTGTTTCTGAAGACCTACTTTGTGCAAATACTGATCTGTCCTTGGGTCTTGGTACCAGATGCCAAACTTGACTTCTCTCAAATTGATTGAATTCATCTTGCATTGTATTCACCCAGTCTGTATCCCGCAAAGCCTCAGCAACATTTTTAGTTTCAATAAGAGATAAAAAAGCATCAAAAGCACAAAGATTCTTCAAAGAAGATTTGGCTTTGATTCTAGAGGTTGGATCAGTGATTATGTTCTCAATGGGATGAGAACTTTGATACTTGTAAGGTTTCACGAACAACCGATTTCCCCTAGATGTTCCTTCAATGTTTTGTTGCTGAGGAACATGTTCATGGACAGTTTCGCTCGAGGTTTGAGGATTAGTTCCTCTTTGTTCAGCTCCCCTGTCAGGTTGCCCAGGGTGGAAGGACCTGTTCCATCACTTGTTCCTTCCTCTGGTGCAGCTTCAGTCTGGGCTGTGGTTTCATTTGAGTTTCTTACCAGCCCAATTGCTTTATCATCCTGCTCCTGCCTCTCAGAAAGAATGTTAGTTTCATCAAAAACCACATGTACACTTTCTTCTGCACACATAGTTCTTTTGTTATAAATCTTATAAACTTATACTATGTGAAGAATATCCATATTCCCAAGAATGCTCCCTCATCAATTCGGGGATCAAACTTACCTAGGGAGTCTTTACCATTATCGCGCGTAAAGCACTTACATCCAAATGCTCTAAGATGGGATATATTTGGCTTTCTCGCTTTAAGTAACTCATAGGGAGTCTTCTCAAAAAGAGGTCTAGTCATGCACCTATTTATGATGTAGCAAGTAGTGTTCATAGCTTCTGCCCAGAAGCTATGGGGTAATTTACTAGAAAGAAGCATAGTCCTAGCCATTTCTTCCAATGTCCTATTCTTTCTTTCAACTGCTCCATGTTGTTGTGCAATCCTAGGAGTAGAAAAGTAATGATTTATGCCATGCTCATCACAAAATTCAGTAAATTTAGCATTCTCAAATTCAGTATCATGATCAGACCTAATTGATGCAAGTTGATTACCTAGTTGTTTTTGAGTTTTTCTAACAAAAAAAGTGAACATGTCAAATGCTTCATCTTTAGATGTTAAAAACAATGTTCAAGTAAACCTAGAGTAATCATCAACAAGCACCATAACATATCTCTTACCACCTCTACTCAATGCTCTCATTGGTCCACAAAGATCCATATGGACCAGTTCCGTCGTCCTGGTAGTGGTTACCATTTTCTTGCTTTTGAAAGAGGATCTTACATGCTTCCCCCTTGCACAAGCCTCACAAATTTTATCTTTTTTGAACTTCATGTTAGACAGCCCTATCACCAAGTCCTTGGAGACTAGTTTGTTGAGTTGGCTTAGACTGGCATGTCCAAGTCTCTTGTGCCAAAGGAGGGGATCATTATCCAATACACTTAAGCAAGAGAGTTCATTATGTGAAAGTGTGGACAGATCCACAACATATACGTTGTTCACTCTTTTTCCCTGTAACACTATTTTGTCAGTGGTAAGATTAATCACAAAGTATTTTGTAGAGGTGAAGGCTACCATATTACCACTATCACACAATTGTGATACACTTATTAGACTGTACTTCAGTCCATCTATCAAGTAGACATTCTCAATAGAGTGAGAATCAGTCTTACCTACCTTTCCAACCCCAATGATCTCACTTTTCTTTCCATTTTCAAAGGAGACATTACCTCCTTTAAGGTCCTAAAGCGAAAGAAACTGGTTTCTTGCTTCCTGCCATATGCTTTGAGTAGCCACTATCCATGTACAATATTTGGCTGCATCCCTTCGCTTAGACCTGCAAAAAAAAAATCAAAGGTTAGACTTAGAAACCCAAACTAACTTGGGTCTCTTTCTAAAGGCAAAAGGATAAACCAAATTCTTTTTAGCCCAACTTGGCAGCCTATTTTTTCCTAGAACAAAATTTTTGTTCTTTTGACTTGCCTTCTCTTTTGAAGTGCATTCACTCTTATAGGGATTAGTGTTGCCATAGTGTGTGCAAATCTTGCTCTCAGGGAGTATGAGGTACTTGCTTTTGGGATCCCATTTAGGTGTAGAGTTCCCAAAGCCAAGTCCTTTTCTGTTGCTATTATGATGTTCTTGTAGCCATAAAATTGCATCAGAGAACCTGTTCCATTCACAAGTATCGTCTAGCTCATGCTTGACCTTGTTCGGATCCCTTTCGGACTCTTACCTGTTCATCCCTCTTATACAACTCATTTTTTATTTTTCTTACATTTTCTTCTAAAGTGAGTTATGTGTCAGCTGTCTTTTTACCTGTTCCTAATTTCAATTTTAGATTTCATATCTATGTTCTAGGACATTTGTGTCAAGTGTATGAACCTAGTTCTTCAACACAGTATTTTCACTTTCAGTTTCACAAGCACTAAGTTCCAAGTTTTTGCACTTGGCTCTCAAAATCACACATTCTTTCGACAATTGTTCCTTCATTATTCACATTCTTATATTCATCAATTAGCTCTAGTAGTAACTCAGATAACCTTTCACAAGCACTAAGTCAAGTGCATGAACCTAGTTCTTTAACACAGTATTTTCACTTTCAGTTTCACAAGCACTAAGTTCCAGGTTTTTGCACTTGGCTCTCACATTCTTTCGACAATTGTTCCTTTTCATAATTTACGTTCTTATATTCATCAATTAGCTCTAGTAGTAACTCAGATAACCTTTCTTTAGACAAAAATTTAATATTGTCTTTGAGATGAAAGACACTTTCCTCAGTTTCTTCATCAGATTCTCCAATGGCCATAAGTGTTCGTTCATCATCATCATCATCTGAGATTTCTCCTAAGCAGCGACCATAGCCTTGGTTGATCCTTTGATGTTTCTTTTCTTGGGTTGAACCTGTTCCTTGTTCCTGTTCCTTCGTTCAGCTCTTTCCTTCTTCCATTCAATTTTCTACAAAGGACAGTTTTTGATGTGGTGATAAGTCTTTTCACACTTGTAGCAGTTGTCATTGGTTTGCTTCACAGGAGCTTTTGCCTTGCTGTAGCTTCCACTTCTTAAAGAAACCTTTCCTTTCCATAGGTACTTCTTGAAGTCTTTGGTGATCATAGCCATTTCATCATCTTCCAGATAAGAACCTTCAATGATTCTGAGTGCCAAGCTCTTTTCGTTCCTAGGTACATCCATTTTCATGGTTTGTCTCCTAGTGAGATTCCCAATCAATTCATCTAGTGGGAGAGTGGCAATGTTCTTTGATTCCTGGATGGCAGTGATCTTGCTTTCCCAAGTTATTGGCAAGACCCTAGTAAGTATCTTCTCAACTCTTTCTTCTTCAGGGATAATCCTTTCAAGAGATTTTAGTTCATTTGTCAATGTAGTAAACCTTGTGTATATCTCCTGAATGGTTTCCCTGTCTTTTATAAGAAAGTTCTCATACTGAGAATACTGTAGAGTTCCCCTGGATCTCTTTACTTAATTTGTTCCTTCATGGGCCACTTACAGTGCGTCCCAAATTTGCTTAGTAGTGCAACAACCTTGGATTCTGCTGTAATCATTTGGACCAAGCCCACAAACAAGCCATTTCTTGGCTTTAGCATTCTTATCCCACTTCTTCAAGTCCTCAGCATTGCAATCCGCTCTTGTTTTTTGTATATCTACTCCTTCAGCATTTTTCTTCAAGGTTGCCAATGGACCATCAGTGACAATGTCCCATAGCTCATAGTCTTCTCCTTGAATGTGATCTTTCATTTTGTTCTTCCACCAAGATTAGTACTTCCATTAAAGAGTAGTAGATTGCCCTTCCGGTTTCCAGGTGGTGCACTCATCTTGATCTTTTCCTAAGGTGTTAGCCTCTTCAAGGATAACCTGCTCTGATACCAATTGATGTTTTATACTTCAATAACACACAATAGGGGGGGAGAGGGGAGTGATTTTTGTGGTGTCCACTTTTTTGCTTGCACAGATTATAGAAGGACCTTGTTCTTCTATGTGTTCCTTATACTACTGTTGCAAAATAATAAATGCATAAAGTAAATAACACAAGTATTTTTTACGTGGAAAATACCCGTCTCAAAAAGTAAAATAATCACAACCTACTACCCAGTAGGATTTTTTCCAACACTTCACTAAATCACTAAGCCAAAATAGTATTTACAAAGCTCTTGTAAACCTAAGGATTACCTCTAATCCTTTGTGACAACCAGCCTCAGACTGTTGCGATAATTTCAAGTTAACTCTAACTTGAACACTACACTCAGAGTACCTAGTACAAATATTTCTAACGAAAGTTGAAAGGTACAACTCAAAAGCCCTACTATATATGAACTAGAATAAAAAACAGACACTTGGAACTGATTCTTCTATCTAGTTCATGTAGCTTTCAGTTGGCACACTTGAATCACACAGGAATTGCTTGCAAAATGCCTTGCTATTTTTCTCTCAACTCACGTTTAACTTCAGCGTTAGTATGTACTTGTAAAATGAGAACATCCTAAAATATATAGAGTTAGTAGAATAGGAAATAGCTAGAAGTCTAATGTTTTACTCTTCCTTGGTGGAAGAGTTCTAGTTATCTTCAATTTCTAACTCCTTCCTTATTTAGGATAGAGTTCTCTTCGAGTAAGGAGTCCTTCTCCTTAACAATTATACAATCTTTTCGTTTAGGAAATATCAAATATAACAACTTAAGTTATCTCCTTCACGTGCATGCCCTATGCTTGAATTTGCCCGTGTCTGTGTACACTGTGTGAATCTGATTCATGCTTGAGTTCCTTTGTCAATCATCAAAATAAATTTAGTTAGGCCAACAATGTCACAGATGAGAGCCATTATAATTGTCAAAGTAATTTTTCTTTTCACCTCTCCGTCTCAGGGCATATAGAGCAAATTAAATACTACACTGTTTTGACTATGACTCTACTGATGAGGAGAGCAGAGTCCCATTTCCTGTGTTAACCCTTAATTTAAGTAGGTGGATTCACCACTAATTTTTTTTTAACAAATTTACTACGCATGGGCGGCTTGATTTTCAACTAAGACTAATTAATGCTAAATACAAGTTATTAAACACGTTTTCATGTATAACGTGAAGCAATGATGAACATTTGATTTGTGAAAAGCAACACAACTTTCATTTCATAATCTTTCTGTTAGGTAAACATGCATGAATCAAATACTCAAATGTCATGCTTATCTTTCGATTATGCTAAATTGTTAAAACGCAATCGAGATTAATTAACTCACTTTTTTTTTATTAATTAATCAGTCATATGGCAAAGGTGGATTCAGAATTTAAAGGTTGTGAATGCTATTCTTTTTGTAAACAGTACACCTACCTCTAATCAGAAAGACCGATAAAAAGGATAGGTTGGCTCGATAAAATTTTTGTTACTCCGATTAGTTGATTAAGCCTTTTATTCACAAACATAGACAAATAAGTTTAATTTTTCTAATTGCTCTTTTTTAATCTTAATTTAAATTCTATTATGGAAGGATTAGTTGGTAGTCTTGCCCGACTAATCCTATGAAAAAGAAGGGAAGGGGAGAGGGGTGTTATTTATTTGAACTGGCATGTTGCATCTAAGGAGTCATGGTTTTTAACAAACCATTCCTTTGTGTTCTCTTAATTGTCACCTTCGCTTTTTAATTTCTTTTTTTTTTTTCAGTTCCTTGATATCTACAAGACATACAGAAAGTGTGATCAAACTGAAAGTGATGGAACATAACCTTGTGATATCCTGTCCATATACACCAAAGAACAAAATTAGTAACCCCTAGACGGTACACAAAATCAGAAACTGGAAAAAGTTAAGAACAAAATCATTGTCCAGTTGTTGATCATGCTAGTCCTTTTACCAGGAACGTTCACTAGTGACTAGTGAGAAATAAATGGGGTCGATGACATGCAACTGAGGACATAGATTTCTGCAATTAAGGCTGGTCACTTTCTTCTGTTTAATATGCCCAAGATTGATTGGACTATATGTGGAGTAAATTTCTGCAATTTAAGGCTGCTCAATTTCTTATGTTTGCCCAGGATTGGAATTTTAGAAGTGGTCCTATAAGGAATAATTCTACTGCTCTAGGCTTTGACTCTTGAGGCTAGCCATTAATGACACGGTCCTTCTCAGCGTGCCAGTTGCACACTGAAGTTTGCCTACTGACATTAAATTGACCAACTTTCCCTGCTGGGTTCTTGCCACGGCTAGATATTTTTTTTATTTCCATGTATTTGTAAGGGAGATCTGGTTTTGTGGTGCCTTACAAATGCTATCTTAGCAGAGTACATGATCCTTGAGATCAGTAAGTAGTGTACTACATAGGAGACATGTAAATAACGCACAAAATATCTTTGTTGAGTAATTATTTTCTATTCAAATTGTAAGTGGTATAATAGTTCATTTTCTCCAAAAGAAAAAACTACTATTCAAATAATAATTATTTTTATATTAAGTATATTGAGTATTTGAATCCCCTTCCTTTATTGAGCCACTTCCAAGTCCAAAGATAAATGTCTTCTCTCTCTTCGGCTCGCCAGTCAATTAGAAAGACACTCGCACAAAACAAAAGGGGGGGAAATGAGTACCAAATTAAAAAAAATAACTTTAACAGATTAATTAAAGTGAATATACATATATTAATTGTAACGATCCCACCAGTCGTTTTGAGGATTTGCGTCTCATTCGGTTGCTTAAGGTCTCGAGCAGCTTCGTGTTATGTATTACGACTTGCGTGTGTGGCCGGGTTAGTTTTCGGATGATTCGGGATTGATTTGGAAAGATGATTCTTGTTTTAGAAGTTTAAGCGGTAAGAGTTGACCAGATTTTGACTTTTGTGTAGATGACTCCGGAATAGTGTTTTGATGATTCCGATAGCTTCGTATGGTGATTTTGAACTTAAGCGCGTGTCCGGATTCATATTTAGGGGTCCGTAGGTTAATTTGATACATTTTGGTGAAAGTTGGAAAGTTGAAGGTATGAAAGGCTGAGAGGTTTGATCGGGAGTTGACTTTGTTGATATCGGGTTCGAATTGTAATTTCGGGCGTTGCAATAGCTCTGTTGTGTCATTGGGATTTGCATGCAAAATTCAACGTCATTCCGGGGTTATTTGATATGATTCGGTGCAAGTTGTAAAAGTTGAAAATTCATAGTTCATTAAGATTGAATTGAGGTGCGATTCGTAGTTTTGATGTTATGTTTCAGGATTTGAGGCATCGAGTAGGTTAGTGTTATATTTTGGGACTTGTTGGTATGATTTGGCCGGGTCCCGCGGGACTTGGGTGTATTTTGGATCATTGGTTGAGAGACTAGTTAAGTTAAGAAATTTGAAATTTGATCATGGTTAATATCAGGTCAAGACGGCCTCTTTTCAGTGTTTTCAGTGAGCGAGCAGGTCCGTAGCGTGTTTTACGATTGAAATTCATATATGGTTTGTGTCCAAGAAGTTCCGGATGAGTTCCGGGGTGGTTTCAGATCATTTCGCTGAAGTTTGGGATTGCTGGTGCTGGTACTTCGCAATTGTGAACTTTTTATTGTAATTGCGAAGTCTGCAATTGCAGACTTTTGGTTGCAAAGGCGAACATCCGTAATTGCAAACTTTTGGTCTGCAGCTGGGTTAAGAGTTGGAATTTCGGGATTTTAGCTTATTCTTTCATATTTTAAACCCTAAACTCGGTAAAAGACGACTTGGAGGGGGGATTTTCATCTACAATCATTGGGTAAATGATTTTGATCAATTTCTAACTATTTTACATGATTGTAATAAGATTTAACATCAAAATTATGAGAATCAAATGGGAATTTTGAGAAATTTTGTCTATATTTTGAAAAATAAAAATTTGGATTTGAAAGTCGAATCGGACTCGGATTTTGAAATAAAATACATATATAGACTCGTGAGGTTATGGGTAGTCGGAATCTACCCTTGGACCCGGATTTTGACCGGGTAGGCCGGGGTTGACATTTGTTGACTTTTGAGAAAATGTGTAAAGATCATTGCTTTATTTACTGGAATTGATATCTCTTGCATTATTTGATGTTGTTAAGTCAATTTTGATTAGTTTAAGCCGAGAGGAGGTGAATTGTAAAGGAAAAGCTATTTTAGAGTATTGATTGAGGGCTTTTCAAGGATCTTGTCTAACTTTGGGTGGGGGAACTACCCCTTAGGATTTGAGTTGTTTGTGCTAATTGTGTTATGTGAAAGTCGTGTACGCAAGGTGACGAGTACGTCTCAGGCTTATATGTGAAAAATTGATTGGTTTAGACTCTTAGGCTTCCCTTATGTACTTATTTGGAATTGTTAACACATGTTATATCTTTTATTCATCATGTCTACTATCACATACTTTATTTGAAGTTGTCGTTACATGTCACATTCCTTACTTGTCGAGTTTGCTCTTATATGCTTCATTTGAAGTTATTATCACTTTTATCATTATGTGATTTCTTTTATTGTAGATTTACTCTTAGTTGTAATTGTTGTTTCTTGATACCCTTTTGTTGTTGGGTTATTCGTATGCATTTAGACATAGTACTAGTTCGTGCCATCTCTTTCATTGTTAGCCTATGCATACACTAGAATCCGAAGTTTGCCATTTCATAGAAATACTTTCACTATTGAGTTTATCCTTAAACAATTAATTGGTATTGAGGTTATCGGAAGTCATTAATCTATTTTAATCGAAGTTGTGTTTAAAGGGGGTGTTGTTCCTTGTCTAGTCACTTTTTCATTCATTTTGTGCTTATTGATATTCTATGCGTTGTGTTGAGCCGTGGGCTATTTGTTGTGAAAATATTTCTATCATTGGATCTTTAGAAAGGTTGTGATACTAGTTGTTATGTTGTGTTGTTGTGATGATAGCACATGTGAATTATTGTGTGGTTTGGTTGTTGTTATGCGGAGTATAAGGGTGGCATTTCACAGTTGTTGTTATGCAGGGCATAAAGGTGGCATCTCACTGTTGTTGAATGTATGAAGCGATAAGGGTGGCTATGTGTTATTGCTCGGGCGGAGCAATAAGGGTGGCTATTATACGGGGTGATACGGGTGGCTATCGGAGAGATAAGGGTGACTAATGATAATATCAGGGCGGAGTGATATGGGTGGCTATCGTAGAGATAAGAGTGGCAATGTCAGGGGTGATGTGCGATGGCTTGGGGACATTGTGTTGGTGATTTTCGTGTGATGGTGTGTTTTTCCTTGTGTATATCATACACCTTGCGTGACTTGTTTTGTTGCTTCGATGAACTACTCGATGTCTTTGATATTACTAGTTGACTTGGGCTGCAGTAGTACACTTGCACAAGCATACACTGTAGCATGCCACTTATACTAGCTCAGGAGTATGAAACTTGATCGTTATTGATTATGCCCATGTGTTCTTGTATTATCCGTTTTCATGTTGCTATTGAGCCTGTGACTATGCGGGCGAATTGTGATTGTGAACCTGTGACCATGCCGGACAGATTGTGATTGTGAGCCTGTGACCATGACAAGCGGATTGTGATTGTGAGCCTGTGACCACGTCGGGCAGATTGTGATTGTGAGCCTATGACCATGCCGAACGGATTATAAATGTGAGCCTGTGATTATGCCGGACGGATTGAGATATTGGCACGTGAGTTGTCCGTGCGATTGTGATTCGAGATGTGGGCATGAGGTGCTGTGAGTATATGGTGGTGGGTTGAGACCTGTGACTTGTGACTAAGAGATGAAGTATTATAGAGTGATTTCATTGTGAACCTTGTGTTAGAACGACTTGATTTATTGGTTATCATTGTGTTCCTTATTTGGTTTCAGCGGTACTTTCATGGTGTTCCTATTGCCTTACTGTTTATATCACATGTTGATTCTTGTTGCCATTTGCTGATTCCTACTTTCCATTGTTAACTTTATACTTCTGTACTTCACATGTTATTTTGTCTAGTGAATGTCTTGACTTGTATCTCGTCTCTACTCCACCGAGGTTAGTCTTGATACTTATTGGTTATCGACTGTGGTGTACTCATACTACACTACTGCACATTTTTGTGCAGAGCCAGGTGTTGGAGATATTGGACTCGGGCGGAGTTAGCTTGTTGGTCGCAAGGATTCAAGGTAGAGCTGCTCGTCGCAGTCCCTTGGAGTCCTTGTTGTATTGTACTGTCAGATTATCACTTGAACAGTATTGTATTTCGATCTTTGAGATCTTTTCATGTACTTAACTAGAGTTTGTGACTCCGTATCATTAGTCTTGGGAGGTTGTTATGATTATTGCTGTGTAGGTTCATCTCAGTCTTGTATCGGTATTCATATTAAACTCTGTTTCAACTTAGCATCGTTAATAATTGGTTTAATTGTTATAGTAATTGGCTTGCCTAGTCTTAGAGACTAGGTGCCATCACGAGATCCTACGGAGGGAGCTTGGGATTGTGACATTAATGGATAAAACGAATTATGAAAGACACAACCTATATTCATAGTGTAAATGGTGGGTGCAAATAAGTTTTACCAGAAAACTCATTATCCAGTAGATAGATATAACCAACCTTGTCTGTAGAATTTCAAAGCAAAAAGGTGGTAGAATACCACCCATTCACTAGATTATAAGGATTGCGAGCGGCTATATACTTAGGGGTCGTTTGGTAGGGTGCATAAGAATAATGCTGAATACGGTATATTAATAATGTTGGTATTAGTTATGCTGACATATTTCTTATACGTTGTTTAATTTAATGTATTAAAGCATTACACAATTTTTGAAAGAATTGTTTGTTTACCAAAACACCATATAACCAGTCCATCACTTTATCTTTTTAAGAGAAACATATGTTGAGTAATATTTTTATATGATAAAGGTTTTAAAAAAAAATTATTTGATTTGTCTACCTATATAGTAACATAGAACTGAATATTTATTTATATAAAAAAAATGCTAACTATTTATTTATAAAAAAAGAAAATTTCTCGTATGCAATTTAAACTTGCACCCAATTGTCAACCCGGTATATAAATTTACAATTTTCCCATTTGAACACCCCAACTTGAAGGACTGAATACCTATAAACACATCCAATCGAGCGTGTATATTAATTGTGCTGACATGTCAAACACGTCATATGCTAGACCATTTATTGCTTGACATGTGTTATTTGTAGACCCCACTTTTAAAATGAATTTATCAAAATTTTATTTTATTTTTACTTTCTTCTCCAATCAAACACTCTCCCCTCCCCCCCAAACCAGTAAAAGAAGATACTGCCGGAAAAGCCTCCGACCAAACCCCAAATTCAAGAAATTGGTCAGTTTCCTTCCTCCCTTTTCTATTTCTCTTCTTATTTTTGTTAAATTCAATTAGGAATAGAACTTTTGAGTTTTGACCACCAGAAAACTCCAATGGCCGCCACCTCCAGTTCGCGAACGACCAACCACATGGAATTCCAAAATTGATATTTGCTTTATTTTTGCCTAATTCGAAAATTGGCATGTAAGTTTTGGATTCTTAATGTCCCCCTCAACTATAGCCTTGAATTTCAGTGAACAAATAGCTTGGGAGAAAATTGAAGGGTGCTTACTGACAGTGAAGTTGTTGGATTTGAGTTGGGAAGTAAAACTGTTGGGTTTGATTCAAATGGGTATTTGAATGATTGGAGTTTTTCTTCTTCAAGTCCCTGCACTTGCAAGTTATTTTGCTCAAATTCCCAAATTCTCTTAACAACGTTCTACCGTGGCAATTGAATCTCTCCTGTACCAAGAAACTTCACCAGAGCATCAGAAAGCTGGATAGGAGCAAGAATTCCTTAGTTGTGCCGCTTTTCCTTTCTCTTTGGTTCATCTGAATCTATAATGAGAGAAACGGGATTTCATGCTCAAATGGTCAAGTTTTTAAGCTCGATCTCTCTAATGCAGACCTTAGTTGGGGGGTTGGTGGAAAGTGGTCGAGGAAGAAGGGGGAAAGGGTGTACTGATAAAGAAAGGGATGGGATGGGTGGCTTTTCTTTTTTTCTTTTTTTAATTTATAATTTTTTTTCTAATTGTAAAAGATTTTTAATCCAAAACTATTGAACTCACGCGCGCTAATTATGTGAGCTGCACGCACTTTCTCCATGTCACATGCGTTCTTGCCACATAAGCATAGTCAATGGTCAAAGGTACTAGTTCACATATGCACGCGTTGAGATGTTCAAATGGGAAAGTTGTAAGTTCGTTTACTGGGCTGACAATTGGGTGTAAGTTTAAGTAGCCATGAGGCCATTATGCCATTTCATTTCCCACTTTCTTGGATTATTAGGCAAAAAAAAGTTTGAATTAAAAAATAAAAAGAAAATGAGTTGATTACAAGTGCATTCCAGTGCATAGTAATAGAGTACATATTTATAAGTTTACAATGAAGAAATTAACGTAGTATAAATATAAACAGCGGAAGCAATTTCAGTATCAAACTTTACATCAACAAGTTTTAATATAATAGCATATTTTAATCAAGCATACATTTTTAAGGAAAATTTTATATTTAACTAAGCTAATACATGCATTATAACCCATTGTATTGTTAGAGGTCGTTTGGTAGAGTGCATTAGAGAAAATAATGCATGCATTAGCTTTGTGTATTAGTAAAACCTTGTTTGGTACACTTTTTCAACCTATGTAGAATTAATACAAGCATTAGTTATACACCCTATTTGGCATTATTCTATATATAGCTAATACATAACAAACTATGGCATTAGCAATACCAAGGCTATTAATGCATGCATTAGCATGGTTAGAGGCAAAATTGTCCTTAAAGTCCCTCAAAGCTAAATAATATGGAGGGTATTTTTGTAAACAAATAATTTTCTGAAAAACTATGCAATAGATTTTACTTTTTAATACACCACACCAAATAATGGATAAAAAATGATCTCTGCATAGCTAATACTTGTATTACTAACCCATGCATTACTAATACACCTTATTCAGCCATATTCTTATACACCCTACCAAACGACTCCTTAGTATGTAAATACTACTAATAATTTTCTAACTCATGGACTAACATATTAATATATTTGTGCATAGCTATGCTACTAAAATAGCAGATTTTTACCTATTTATACTACATTATAAACTTATTTATCCTTTTAAAAAGATTATCACTTAATTATATTAATATATACATTTTATCATTTATATACAAAATAATGTATTGGACACTGGTCTTCAACTATTTTAGGCTTTATTTTCTCTACACTTCTCTCTCTTTCTCATGCCTGTATCTCGTGTTGAATTGACTGAAATTCAATCTTATTACATATACTCTCTATCGTAAGTATAGCCTTAGGCTCTGTATTTTAATTATTTATTTCTCTATTTCAAAAATCGGTCGTGAAATGTTATGAAGTTAAAAAATACAAAACCAAAAAACGTAACAACATTTTGTTCGGAAATAAATATTTGTGGAGTTGTCTTGTGAATTCGAAGCCCTGGCTTAAGAGTTCAGTTACTTAAAATTGATGTGGTAGCTAAATTAACTACTAGAAATTGAAAAACGAATTTTGCAAAATTGTTATTTGTTAGGACCGAATGTTGTTGCAAATAATTAGGAATTTTGGAATTTATATCTCAGTTTTGTGAGAATTTAATGAAGATTCGAGATGATTTTAATTGCTGTGAGCATGTAAGTTTTTTCCCTATGTATAAATTACTCCTAAAAATAATCCAAAAAATTTTAATTGCTTTTATGAAATTTTAGGAGTCTTTTCTCTATTTTATTTTGATTTTCTTTGCATTTATCTGAATTTTGTGCATATTATCATAAAATCATCAAAATATATTGTTATATTTTGTTTAGTGCATTTTAGGATCTTAATTGCATTTATGATTTAATCATATGTTAAGAGCATTGTTAAAATAAAAAGTTACCAAAATACAATAGCCGTTTTGCCTTTTAGCGTTCTTTTAGGTTTTAATTAGTTAGCATCGTTTCTTTAATTTGCAAGGTTAGTTAATTAATTAGCTAATTTCTAAATAAAAATTAACAATTAGATTAATTGTGCAAGTTAGTTCAAAATTGAAATAGCAAATTAATTGGTTAATATCTAACGGCTTAAAACAAAAGAAATGGGTTGTCCTGTAATATCCAAACTGGGCCAAACAATTAGGACGACCCAGTTGTCCTCAAGCCCTGCCCAAGCCCGCCTTAACCCCATTCAGTCTTTTCCATAATCTAAACGACGTCGTTTTGGTTCTGAATTGATCTCCATCGTTCATTTTCCCTCATCCAACGGCCCAAGACTCTCATACCCATCTCTTAAAACTGTCCGAACCCAGACCCCCTACCCCAAACACCTTCTTAAAACTTCCTTTCTCGTCTCTCTCACTCTTCGCTCAAAACTGCCGCCAGAAATTGCCCCACGGCAGCATGCCACCCTCAATCGACCCTAAAATTTTACCAGATACTCCTCACCCCCTCCTCATCCCTAATCCATCATCGTTTTCCCCGAAAGATCCACCAAAATCAACGATTAGTGGATCTAGGAAGTCACAGAAAACCTATCCGTTCACTTTTCGATTTTTGCCTAAATTTAGGCCCGTTTTGAAGTCGAAACCAATATCAGTCGACCACTCTCGATCAGAGCCATCGATTGATGTAGGATTTGCCTTTTTTCATTACCACTGAAATCTAGTTAAACTCCAATTGATCGGCCAGGCCCCTTTCCAAATTTCTCACTTCCCTTCTCATGCGACAAATGACGGATATTGTTATATGTAGCACTGGTCAGGACAAGAAGTCTAGGTCGGTGCTCATATAAGAATACCTCTTGTATGTTGGAGTTCAAGTCTGCTCACCGGCGCCATTTTTCGCTACACCAGTCCAAACTCGAATAGGTATACATCCTTCCCTTTTCTTTCAATTATTTTCAGTGCTTCGTTGATTTGTTCGAATCTGTTTAGTGGATTGAGTCTTGATACGCTTAAATTATACTTTAATAAATAGTGTAAAGCGGTCGATGTCAAATATAATAACCCAACAAGGTTGGGATCGCATCCCACAGGGAATAGGTGTGAAAAGGTTACTTGACTAGTGTGTTACTCGACTAAAGTCGTAATTCTATCCAGTTAACCGTAACAAGAGTATGTATTGAATTTGGTTTTAGGTGATGGCTAATTGAAATATTGAGAATGTAAATAATTTGATTAAAGAAACCAAGGTTGTGTCCCCATTAATGAAGTGTAATGCTACCGGTGTTAATATGATATATTTCTAATGGAAGGTCCTTTTTGATATGCAAATGATATCTAAGTGACTACCCAATATTTTCCAATAGTTAGGTAGTATTTCCTCTTTATGATTTTTCCAAATATAAAAGAGTTGCAATTAAGAACAATCAATCTATGACAAATAAAACCCACTTATTTCTACGCGATTTTATTAAATAAGGTTTAAAGCCTTGAGTATTTGATATTTACTCCTACCAAATTCTACCCACTTTTCCAAGCAAAGCAAGAATTTAATGGCACTTGTTAATGTTTGCAACCACCAATAATAAATAAAGAATGAGAAGTAAATAAATATCAACCAATCATTTTATATATATATATATATATATATATATATATATATATATATATTCAATGTTAAACACCCATTAACATAACACCCATTTAGGGTCCACAACCTTAGTATTTAAAGTTAGCTACTCATACTAAAATACAAAAACAAGAGAATATTAAATGCCATAAAACTTACAAAGTGAAAGATTCTTGACCCAAAAGCTTCCAAAAGAGAAGAATATTAATGCCTTGTATTGTAGCTTCAAAGTCAGACAAGATAGAGCCCACAAAATCCCAATAAATCTATTTATAGAGGGCCAAAAATCGGGACAAAAATCGGACAAAACTGCCCTTTCAGATTGAATATGCGACCGCATTTCTGTCACATAACAGACATGCGGTCCG
>MCJB01040935.1:68407-103721 GCA_002018475.1 Nicotiana obtusifolia | reverse complement strand
TATATATTACATATGAGTTCTTGCTAAATTTCTTTCTTGTTCTTCCTTTCGAATTGATGGAAAGGCCGGTCCATGTATGAAAATAGAGTAAGTGTACTCTTTGAAAGTTAGCTTGTTGTAGTACGGTCCATGTATGAAAATAGAGTAAGTGTACTCTTTGAAAGTTAGCTTGTTGTAGTGCGAAAGTTTTCTGAGTTATGAACAGTTAACGTTGGTTATAGTACAAAAGTTTTCCGAGTTGTGTAGCTTGGCAAGGTTGAAGCCAGCCCCTTTTTGTAGGAAAACTTTTGCGACTATAAACAAATTAACTGCTTGTGTAGCTTGGCAATAGCCAGCCCATTGGGTGTAGCTTGGCAATAGCCAGCCCCCTTTTTGTAGGAAAACTTTCGTACCTATGATTAAGCTTGCTTTCCTCGAGTCTCTTGCTTTGTTTCTTGTACTGTGGTGCCGTTCCTACGATTAGGCTTGCTTTCACGGAGTCTCTTTCTCTGTTCCTTATACTAGTAAGTAACACTTCTAAACTTGGTCTTGAGGATTTGAATCTCTGAATTACGTGTTATGTGATTGGTGTCGAGGTAGCGCACATGCTAGGTGACGGGCAGGTGGGCGTGCACATTAGAAATTGTGACTCAGTTGACTCCGTGGAACTGTGTAGTAATCTAATCTGAGTATTATTCGTGAACTCTTCATGTGTTAGAGGAATTGAGCTGTGATTCATGTTAGAAATCATGCTTAGGCTTTATGCTGGTATTGATGAAACCCATAGAGGTTGTTTTGCTATTGAATTACTTCCTTAAATTTCAATTATGTACTCAGTCAAGTCTATCATTTGCATATTATATCTCATTCTTTGTTGCCATTTATTAATACATCATGTTGTCATTGTTTGGGTTGAATGTCATGACATTTGTGAGCCCGAGAGGCTGGAGAGATTGATGATTAAGTGAGGCCGAGGGCCTGATTATGAGTGATGTTTATGCGATCTTGCTGCATGTTGCAGCAGACTTTATTGATTCATGCCATGATTGTCTTATTCTAGCGCTTGGGCAGGATCCACCCCTCCAGAGTCTGACTTGCCAGCAGTGAGTGCAGGTACCTACTGAGTGCCAAGTGCGAGTGCGAGTGCCGAGCGATTGGGAGGAATGCGTGGCTGTGAGGATTGAGTGACTGGGAGGACTGAGTGAATTAATACCCCGAGAGTATGCATATGACTTTATCACTGGTTTCATTACAGTTGGCATACATAATTGACAAGTAGATATAGAGATGTATCATTCATCGTATCAGTCACACTCGGCATATTTTATCTGTGTTGAACTTAAATTGTTTAACTTGAAAGCATGTCTACATTTCTGTGTTGTTTAAATCTATATTTGGACTGTACCTGTTGAGATCGTCATTGCTTTCAGCCCAAGATTAGTCTTGTCACTTATTGAGTATATTGGGTCGGTTGTACTCATACTACACTCTGCACTTTGCGTGCAGATCCAGGTACTTCTGTGTACGGCGGTTGCTAGCTTGGAGCTTTCATTCCGTTGGAGACCATCGAGGTAGCTGCCTTGGCATTCGCAGGCCTTGACTCTCTTTCTTTTCAGTTTGTTTGTACTGTTCTATCTTCCTAGACAGTGTTCGATAGTCAGACTATGTTTCCATTTAGATGCTCATGTACTCAATAACACCCAGATTCTTGGGGGATTATGTATTGAGTTGCGATATTTTCTTATCATTTATTATGAGATTATACTATTTAAGCTTATTTCACTATGTTTTAAATTGAAGACGCGTGGTTATTGTGGATGTTCGCTTGCCTAGTACTATGATAAGCACCATCACGACATGTTGAGTTTTGGGTCATGACAACAACACTGTTCGAAATAAATTCCAATTTTAAAAGTTTAAAATTTTAAATTCAAGCTTAGGCGTGCTTTAATGGGTTTATGGACACTACTAGAAATCAACATAATTCCGATCAAATTTTTATGACTGAGAAAAGTAATTAGAAAATTTTGATCGATCCAGTCGAAAAAGTTATAAACAAATTAATTATATTTTTCTTAAAATCTTTTGACCACGTTACGACCATATTAATCGCAAATTTTGGCGTAAAATTCTGGGAAAAAAGTTTCCGACCGTAATAGTCGGAAATAGAGAGTCAAAAGTACGTAGTTGACAAGCTTTTCGACCATTTTGGTCGGAAATATTTACTGTCAAAATTTTCGATAGGTTCGGTCGCAAAATTTTAAAAAGTATTTATTCTTTAAATTTTCTAAATTCGATTGAATATGTCACTTAAAACGAGGCCCATCTTGTCAGGCCATTTTCCGACCATTTCGGTCGAAACATTTTTAAAAAACCCCGCCCCGATCCTTTTTCCCTTCTCTTTTTTTCTTCTATTCTCTCCTCTCTTTTTCCCCCCGCTCCACCCCACATGTCTTCTACTCTTTACTCCATTCTACACCACCTCTTACCAACTCCCATTCTGGTAGCGACACCTGGCAGTAGAGGTGGCTCTCTCCAGTCTGGCGGCTGCGACTGTGACTGTGACTGCGATGCGATAGTCCTTAGAATGGGTAAAAAAAATTTATTTTTTTATTTTGCAACGGGATATATGTATCTATTGTTTAGGGTTATGGTTTTTTATATGAATTTTGTGATTATATGTTGGTTATTACAATTAATATGTTGTTTAGCATATTCTTTTAATTAATGTTTCTATAATACATATATAGGTTTTAAATATAAATATGTGTATTGTTTTTGTTCATGAGCATATATATTGTTTTGTATACTGAATCTTGCTAGGATTTATGTATATAGGTTTAATAATTGATGGTGTAATTGATTAAAAATTAGAAGAAAAATTCTTAAACAATATTGTTATGATTAATGACACTATATTATTTTATGTACTTGCAAAGAATCTTATAGCAATTGAAAAGGAAAAGTATCATATGATTTCTCCCAACTGAGGAAAAATAGAAGTGCAAAGCATTAAATTCCCTTTATAGATCCATTATAAGAATTTACAACACTTGGTCTCTTAATATAACAAATAAATTTTATATTAATTTTAAGTTATTACACACATTACGAGAAAATAAAAGTTTCAACAAGAGGGTATTTACATAATTAATGTAATTTCACTAACAACAAATCACTACTAGAAAATGAGCAAAATAATCTTGAATAATAATAAACTTGAATAACCTTGAATAAAATTAAAAAGCTGGTATTCTCTTTAAATTTTTGTGTTAAAACTCTAATTGTGTTACTTATGTAATGTAGCTAACAATGATATTAAGTTTAAAGTTTATTAGTTTAGAGAAGTTTAACACATAATGATTTGTGTAGATAGAATTTAGGCACCTTAGATGGATGTATAATAGAAATCATCCGAATCGTACCAGTTTGCGGGTTGAACTTTTAGTAGGGGTTGCTGGCTTTATTGCTAAGGTAAAGACATTTTGTGATTTTCTTATAAAAGGAACGATTAGGTGCCCATGTGTGAAATACAATTATATTAAGTTATGGGATCAAATATTGGTACAGTTCATCCGTATAAGAGGGGGTTTATGAAACAATATTATGTGTGGACTGTTCATGGGGAGAATTATGCTGGTGCAGATGATGTTGATTTTCAATATTCTTTTGGTGGTGAGGGGATAGTCTCATAACGGAGAACAATGTTAAAAATCCTCGATTTAATAAAATGATGAGGGATGCTTTTGAGACATTCTCAGGGGCTCAATTCGAGTCAAATGATGACACTAAGAGCTTCTTCAAACATTTAGAGAAAGCTAGTTGTACGCTATATGAAGGCTCAGTGCACTCTAAGTTGTCTATTGCAGTTAGATTACTAAGTATTAAATTGGATAGCTCAATTTCTCAAGCGGCGTGGATTCTATCATTGGACTTATGAATGAACTTAATCCGAAAAAGATTGATCTACCCAAAGATTTTTACACAACAAAGGAATTGGTTTTCAAGTTGGGTCTTTCATTAGAGACAGATTGATTGTTGTGAGAAATATTGCATGTTATTCTATAAGGATGATGCAATCTTAGAGAATTGTAAATTTTTTAACCAGCCTCGTTACAAAGAAGTCACAATGCTAAAAAGAAGAAGGCTCCAGTAAAGGTGATACACTACAAACACCTTATATCAAGGTTAAAGAGGTTATATTCATCAATAAGCTCCGCTCCTCATATGAGATGGCACAAGGAACATAAGAGGCCAGATGGTGTTTTCATCTGTCAAATGGAGAAGCATGAAAGCATTTTGATAGGGTGTTCCCAGACTTTGCTAGTGAACCAAAAAATATTAGGTTGGTATTATGTGTTGATGATTCACTCCATTTGCAGTCTCTGCTGCACCACTTTCATGTTGGCTAGTGTTTGTTGCGCTATATAATTTTTCCGCCTGAGTTTTATATGGCAAATCCATATTTATTTTCAACTTGTATTATTTTAGGTACATGCAATCCAAAAACATTATGAGTTGAAGTTATTGTAGCATCATGGTGTGAAAACATATAATATATAAACTAAGCAAAACTTCTGATTGTGTACTTCTTTGATGTGGATTATAAATGATTTTTCTGCTTATAGAATTATGTCCGGTTGGTCTACTGTTGGAAAGTTAGCTTGCCCGACTTGTATGGAAGACACAAAGGAATTCACATTGAAACATGTAGGTAAGAACACATGGTTTGACTGTCATTGCCGATTCATCCTAGTGGATCATGAGTTTAGGAGAAAAAGTAGGGCATTTGTAAAGAAGACAACTGATTATGAGGAGCCACCATCCATCTTGTCACCAGAAGATGTTTGGAATAGAATTAGGGATCTACCTAAGGTAATAGAGTCTCCATTTTCTAATAAGATACCTGGTTATGATGTTACACACAACTGGACTAAACACATATTCTGGGAGTTACCTTATTGGAAGCACAATCTTCTTCGACATAATCTTGATACCATGCATATCCAGAAGAATTTTTTTGATAACATGTTTAATATTGTGATGAATGTCAACAACAAGATAAAAGACAACATGAAGGTAGGATGGACTTGAAGAATATTGTAGGAGAAATGAGTTGTACCTGACATACTTGAACAACAAGATTCCGAAGCCTAAGACTAGTTACACATTCACGTTAGATGAGAGAAGAGAGAATCGTGATTGGGTTAACAATTTGATGATGCCTGATGAATATGTGTCAAACTTATCTAGGGCAAACCATCGATTGCATCCCCGAGTTTCCATAATAGTAAGCATGGTGGTTCGTCTTTTGTGCCTCCATCATCATCCACTCCATTATTATCATGACCCCAATAATGACCCCAAAATCACACCGGTGGTTGTCATAATGACACCTAGTGCAACGACCCGGCCGATCGTTTTGCGAGTATTAGCCCCGAACCCCTATTTATTTCTCCTTCTATATCACTTTGTGGATTTGTGACTTGCGGGGGTGCTTGGTGTCGAGTTCGGAAGAGTTTCGGAGTGGAATGGGACCCATACTCCCTAGATTGGAAGTTTAAGCTCTAAGAATTTACTGTAGTTTGAATTATATGAAGACAACTCCAGAATGAAGTTTCGACTGTTCCAGTAGCTCCATAGGGTAATTTTGGTCTTAGGAGCTTATCCGAATGTTGATTTGGATGTCTGTAGGTCATTTCAGCGTTAATTGGCGAAAGTTGAAAAATTGGATGATTTTTGGAAAGTTTGACAGGGAGTAGACTTTTTGATATCGGGGTCGGATTCTGATTCCGAAAGTTGGAATAGGTCCGTAATATCAATTGTGACTTCTGTGCAAAATTTGAGGTCAATCGGACTTGATTGATAGGTTTCGGCATCGAATGTTGAAGTTAGAAGTTCTAAAGTTCATTAGGCTTGAACCAATGTGCAATTCATGTTTTCAGCATTGTTTGATGTAATTTAAACGCTCGACTAAGTTCGTATGATGTTTTAAGATTTGTTGGTATATTCGGACGGGGTCCCGAGGGCCTTGGGTGTGATTCGAATTGAATTCGGAATGATATTGGGCTTGTGGGAAAGCTGAAGCATTGCTGTGTCTGGTATAATTGCACCTGCGCACTTTGGGCCGCAGATGCAGCACAACAGAAGCTACCATCAAGCCGTAGAAGTGGTTTGTGGCCTGCCCAGTTGGGACAGTAGATGCGGTTAGAGTTCCACAAAAGCGGACTCGCACATGCGATTGGGGAAGCGCAGAAGCGGAAAAGCCAGGAAGGCCTGGTGATCGCAGAAGCAAACTTAGTCCACAGGAGCGCGTGTGCAGAAGCGCTCCTATGTCGCAGGAGCGGAAGTGCAGATGCGCATTTTGGTCCGCAGAAGCGGAAGTTGCTTGGCTAAGTGAGAACCGCACTTGCAATGGGAATTTCGGAGGTGCGGAGCCACAGATGCGGTTGTGGGTTCGCAGGTATGAATTCACTGAGCAGAAAAGGCCTAAGTTCGAGGGTTTGATTTCATTCTCCATTTTGGGACCTAGAGAGCTCGGATTGAGGCAAAAGTTTGAGGGATTTTCAGAGGAAACATTTGGGTAAGGATTCTTGACTCGTTTTTGATTAATTTCCACTAATCTATCATTAATTTTTTTATTTAATTAAGGATTTGGGTTGAGAAATTGGGGAAAAAGGTGAAAAAATCCTTAGGCCGAATTTTGAGGTTTTGATCGAGATTTTTGTATCTGATTTGAATAATTTTGATATGGGTGAACTCGATATCGAATGGGTGGGATTTTATAATTTTGGTCGGGTTCCCAGACGTGGGAGTAGATTGACTTTTTGGGGCGATTTTTCAATTCTTTGCTAAAGTCATAGATTCCTTATTTAAATTAGTTTCTTATTGTTATATTTATAGTATGTAATTATTTTTTCTAGATTCGAGCCGATCGATCGAGGCAAAGGTCTTCTTATTGATTGATGGAGCGAGGTTTGAGGTAAGTGACTTGTCTAACTTTATGCAGGGAAAATTCCCCTTAGGATTTGTTACTGTTACGGTAAATTACAATACGTGAGGGCTGTGTACACGAGGCGACGAGTGCGTAATCGGCCTAAATGTTGAAAATCTGATTTTTGCTAAATAGTTCCGTCTATTTCCTTATTAAGTTACTCTAGCACGTGTGATCGTCATGTTTAGCCTAGTGTCACATGTCTACGTGTCTTATCTCTTACTTGCAGTTTGTGCAACTTACTTAGCTGAATTACCTGCTTCCTTGATTTTGTGTTCAGTCTTTAACTATATGATTCTTTGCTGTAATTTCATTGTCCTATTTGGTTATGTGTTGTATATTTACTTTTGGGACTACGAGGGGGTACCTCGGGGGCGCTCCTATTGTATATTTACTTTTAGGACTACGAGGGAGTACCTCAGGAGTGTCCCTGTTGTGTATTTACTTTTGGGACTACGAGGCGATACCTCGGGAGCGCCCATGCTGTGTATTTACTTTTGAAACTACGAGGCGATACCTCGGGAGCGCCCCTGTTGTCTACCTCTATTTGCTGTATTGTTGTTGTTGTTGTTGTTGTTGTTGTTGCTGTTTTCTTAACTTGTAAGATTCTTGTTTCCTTACGTGTTGTATTTGTCTTCTTTAATTGCGGGTCGTTTCTTCTGTGAATTTCTATTGTTACACTTCTCTGTCATCTCATACATTATTATATCTTCTTCCTTGTTGATCGTATTATTCCCAGTACGGTCATGACCCGACCTCGTCACTATTCTACCGAGATTAGGCTTGGCACTTACTGGGTACTGTTGTTGTTATAACCCATATTTGCATACGTTAAATTACGCCGTAAGTTAGTCTATGTAGGTACGAGACGAGATTACCTTTGAGATGATAAGAATTTAGTCCTATTGGTCTTAAATGATACAAGGGTGTATAAGAGTGGTTAACAAGTATTAGAAGTTAAAGGAATCAAGATTGTTGTAACTCGTATTTTAGGGTAAATCTAGAGGTGATTAATATTACCAAGAGGTCGTGTTTTAAGGTATTTGAATCATATAATATCCGTTTCATAATTCGTAAAGTCAAACGAGTTATGAAACAAAAGTCGACAAAAGTTGTCGCAACTTACGTTCATATTTTACTTATACTTTAGGTCAAATGTTACCAAGATTTTCTCCCATTTTTCTTTGAATTTGAGTGTGATCTACCCACCAAATTGAATATCTACGAATCTAGTTTCCAATGCATTAAACCGTTTGTCGACACGATCTCAGAATTGGGAGATATTCGCGTATTCGCGAGACTGCACCAAGCAGCTCTCTATGGGGCCCACATAGGCGGTTAAGAATATGGATATATATAACATGCCTCAACCCCGTTCTAAGTCATTAGTGTTCAGTTTATTCAGACCTTAGAACTCTAATAACACTGTCTCAAAGTTCTCTCATGATCCAAGACCAAAACAAAGGGCAAACAACACAAATCATGTGTCAGGAATCCCGTGACGCTCGTAAGTTTCTTGTTCTTCTTGTTGTTGCTGATTTTTGTGTTGTTCCAGCTCGTGTGGGAGGTTGTTTTAAGTTTTTTATACTCTATAAAATACTCCCTCAAGTTTTAATATCAACCTTAGGTGATTTCTTTTTTTTTTTAAAACAAATTACCTCACTACATTATACCACCCTACCCTATTATCCCACCTCCAGAATGAGCATGATAACACACTAATACCACTGGATAGTGTTCTAACAGTGTATAGATTCTAATGCAGTAGGGCTAATTTTCATAAATATAATAATAGAAAGTACAATGATGGAGGGGGGCATCGACCTGACCTCCATATAGGGAAGGTGTACATCCTTGATCACCCACATTTGTTGACCAACTGTACCTAGATAGCTAAGGTGAGTTAGACCTATAGTGATGTAATGGCTGTCGATGTTATAACATGGATCGACAGTCATATATACAAAAACAATGAGTGTCGAATCTAGGTCAACTTTACAAAATTTAGATGTTCCTAATTCTATTAAAGGAGTGATTTGAAGTAGAGTCCATCTTATAAAATTGATTCTACTTCTAACAAAATACAAAAGTTTTCCAAAAAATGTGTTATATGACTGCATTTCTTGAGTTTAACAGGATGATAGATTTCTTTGTTCTCCCCTTTCTTAGCAATGTATTGAGTCGTCCAAGATTTCTGCAAAACCAATAGAGAAATTATGGGAAAATAGATGGGAGGGGGTGTTGCAGATGCATTAGCTGTGCCATCTTGCTGTCCATCATGTTGTTCCAGTTGCGCAATGCTAATTGCATTGTTTCCCTGTGTATTCTGCTGCTGATAGCCCTGTGTACCTGCAAATCTAGCATAGTAGTTACATGGGAATAGGGATGGGGAATAACAAGGATGCTGGTGTTCTTGCTACTGAGCTTGTTCTCCACTTCTTCAAGTCTTCTAAAGTGATTCTAGTGGCGAAAAACCCTAATTGATTGCTAGCTTCGCTTTCTTGTTCTTGTGGCAGCATTGGAGGGATATTTCGTGGTCAATTAAGGTAAAATTGGAGTTGTTATTTCTGTTTAAACGTAAGGAACCTCTTATCCTACATGTATTTAAGATTATCCAAGTTACGGCTAAGTCGTTGAAGCTAGAACTTGTGAGATATATATATCAAAAGGCTTGTTAGTAATGTTGTTGGTTGGTGGACTGTTTTTGGAGGCTCAATATGATTATTATTGATGTTTTTTGGGCTTTTTGGTGATTGTGTTAACTCGTGGGAAGTCATATATATAGGGGAGGTGCTGTTTGTTTCATTGTAAAATAGGTTGCGGTCGATACATATTAGTTACGATGCTTAAATGATAACGATAGTGTCATTTCTTTTATTGTAAACTAAGGAGTCATGACATTTTCATAGCTTGTGGTTGGGCAGTATATACAAGGTATGTGAGGCTATCCCTTTCCTTCTTTTGCGCGACTCCGATTGTACATAATGTAATGAACGAGCTTCTAAAGATACTCCACTCTTAGAAGTTAGCAGTACTTACATTGTATTCCTTCTTATGGAACGGTTAATGTTGATGTTACTTCTCTTATTCTTTTGTTATCAATGTTGTTGGTACTTCCTGATTCTTATAAGATTCTTAATGAAGAGTTAATCCTAATAACGTATACGGAGGATACCGACCTTACGTCACTTAGAAAGATTCAAAATGTGATTCCAATGAGTCCAGCACGCATCATATATATGTATCTACTTTACTCTAGCGAGCCGCGCTATAGTCGGCCAAGTACGGCACCTATTGTGCAACCACTGATCAGTTAGGTTTTACCGAGCTCCACGTGGCCGGATACGATTCTACCAAGCCTTATGATGGCAGGGTACAGTTTTACCGAGCCTATTAGGGCCGGGTACGATATGATAATGATGATGCCCATAGAGGCGTATGTTTTAAAAGTTTATATGTGTATATATATATGTTTCATGCATTTCATGTCAGTAGCCCTCAGAGGTACCAGATGTTACAGGTTGTGTATTCTCTATCCTTGTTTACATTACTGTTCTTACTTATGTTTTCTTGCCTTACATACTTAGTACTTTATTCGTACTGATGTCCTTTTATTTGTGGACGCTGCATGTCGTGCTGCAGGTCCTGATAGACAAGTAGGCGAAGCTCCCCTACCATAGTAGGCTGCCCAGTTCAGTGGTTATTGATGAGATCCCTTCTCCGGACTTGCCATGGTCTTGATATGCATTTTTGTTATAGATGTTATGGGCATGTCGGGGCCCTATTCCGGCAACTTTGCAGCATTTATGTTCCTGTAAAGGCTCATAAATAGGTGTCGACTCATGTATAGTTTGGATTGGCTTGTCGACTAATTTTTGTTGTATAGTCTCTCATGGCAGCTTGTCTGCTCGTATCTTATACCTAGCTTCATGAAAGCCTTGTCGGCCTATGATGTATATGTTAATGCCATTATCTATCATTCTTGGTTGTTTAGGATTCATGTCTATTGTTTATATTGATCTCGTCGGTCCTTATAGATAATAAGAAAGGTTAGATAAAATGTGCGTTGGTGCTCGGTAGGTATGGCCCGGGTGCCAGTCATGGCCCTCCAATTTGGGTCGTGGCAAACCTTGTATCACAACTAGTCTGTCCTAGGGGTTGTCTATGGAACCGTGTTTAGTAGAGTCTTGATTATAGATGTGTAACGCGCCATATTTATAATCAGGAGGCTACATGACATTTAGGGTTGTTACCTTCTTCCTGAATCTAGATCGTGCGTAGAGTTGAGTCGTAAGTGTTCTTCTATAATATTCACTATGTTTTCTTTCAGCGATCCCTTCAACTAGGAAGCAAGCGATTATTAGACGGCTTGATACAGCAGCAGGAGATGTTACCAGTCAGGTGCCTCCAGCCAGAGCAGGCCAAAGGGAGCCTCAGAGTGAGGTGCCGTCTCATACCTCATCTACTCATTCTCCTCCAGAGGATATTAGGAGGCACCCAGCACCTAGTTCCTCCGTCTGGCACTATAGACCAGGATATGTAGAGTGCGGCACAGTTGTTGACTAACTTGGTAGCTGCTCAGGCTCAGAGGAAGAATACCGGTGCTCCTGATAAACCGGTTAGTGCGAGAGTTCGTGATTTTATTAATCTAGACCCTCCAGTGTTTACCGGATCAGACCCCAAGGAGGACCCGCAGACTTTTATTGATCAGGTTTATCGTACAATGCGGGTTATGCATGCTAGTGATACGGAGGCAGTAGAGTTGGCTTCTTATTTGTTATGAGATTCAGCAGTTTTCTTGTATGATAGTTGGGAGAGATCCAGGGGTCCGAACGCTCTTCCACCTATGTGGAAGGAATTTTCTGAGGCCTTTTTTCATCACTATTTGCCAAATTGAGATACGACGAGCTAGAGCGGATAAGTTCTTGAACCTTGACAGGGTAATATGAGAGTGCGAGATTTTAGTATGCAGTTTGATTCTTTTGCAAGGTATTCTCCCATATGGTGGCCGAGATGAGCGATAGGGTGCACCTGTTCGTGAACGGGTTGGGACCGCATCTGATAAATGAGTGCACGACGGCCTCCTTGGTAGAGGGCGTGGATATTTCCCGCATTCAGGCTTATGCCTAGTCACTAGAGGATCGTAAGCGCCAACAAAGGGTAGACAAGGAGCAAGATAGGGGCCAGCATAAGAGGACAAGATTTGCAGGGTATTCTGGTGACTTCAGAGGTAGTATCAGGCCCCAATCTTCGAGGAGTTTGGCGCCACCTGTAGCTAGTGCTCCTCTACAGTTTCAAAGGCCTCAGTATGATCGATTTATCTATTTTGGTTTAGGTCAGAGTTCGGGGGCATCAAGCTCACAATATCATATGGATACTAGTAAGACGACACCCCTAACACCTCGTTGGGATCAGTGCAGAAAGGCCCATATTGGACTGGGACGTCGGGGTTCCGATGCATGCTATTCTTGCGGACAGCTTGGTAATATGATGCGGGATTGTCCTAATAGAGGAGGTGATTGTATGGCTCAGCCGACTGAATCTGTGTCTGGTTCTTCCTTATTAGTTCGACCTCCAGCACGGGGTTTTCACCAGTCGACAGGTCGTGGTAGATGTAGAGGTGCAGTGCCGAGTTCGAGTGGTACTCAAAATCGAACATATGCTCTAGTAGGTCGACAGGATCTCGAGTCATCTTCGGATGTTGTTACAGGTATATTGTCTATTTTTTCTTATGATGTATATGCGTTGATTGATCCGGGATCTACATTATCATATGTTACACCTTTTGTGGTAATAATTTTGGTGTCAAACCTGAATTAATAAGTAAAACACTTGCGGTATCTACTCCAATAGGAGAACCTGTGATTGCTAAAAGGGTATATAGAGGTTGCATAGTAATGATTTGTAGTCGTCAAACCTCGGAAAATTTATTTGAGTTATAAATGGTTGATTTCGATGTGATAATGGGAATGGATTGGTTGGCCTCATGCTATGCACATGTTTATTGTCGTAAGAAGATGGTTAGGTTTCAGTTTCCTGGTGAACCCGTCATTGAATGGAAGGGGAACATTGCTATGCCTAAAGGTAGGTTTATTTCCTATATTTAGGCAAGGAAGATGATCTCAAAAGGTTACATTTATCATCTCGTTCGCGTTAGGGATGTGGAGGCAAAGCCACGTACTCTACATCAATCCCCGTGGTCAATGAATTTTCAGATGTTTTCCCAGATGAACTCCCAAGTCTTTCTCCTGAAAGGGAGATTGAGTTTAGCATTGATGTGTTGCCTGACACTCAACCGATCTATATCCCTCCATACAGGATGGCCCCGACAGAGTTGCAAGAGTTGAAGGTGCAGTTGAAAGACTTACTAGATAAGGGCTTCATTAGGCCTAGCACTTCACCTTGGGGTGCGCCAATCTTGTTCGTGCGGAAGAAAGACGGGTCGTTGAGGATGTGTATCGATTATCGACAGTTGAATAAGTTTACTATATAGAACAAATATCCACTTCCAAGGATTGACAACCTATTTGACCAACTCCAGGGTGCCAAGTATTTCTCTAAGATTGGCTTACGTTCAGGGTATCATCAGGTGAGGGTTAAGGAGAAGGATATTCCAAAGACGGCCTTCCGGACAAGATATGGGCACTTTGAGTTCTTGATGATGTCGTTCGTGCTAACAAATTCCCTAGCAGCTTTTATGGATCTCATGAATAGTGTATTCAAGCCCTATCTTGATGTGTTCGTAATCGTATTCATTGATGACATTCCGGTGTATTCTAAGCTCTCCAAATGCTAAGCTATATGCTAAGCTCTCCAAATGTGAATTTTGGCTAAACTCAGTAGTATTCCTTGGCCATGTGATATCTGACGAGGGTATTAGTGTCAACACTCAGAATATCGAAGCAGTGAAGAATTGGCCAAGACCTACAACACCGTCAGAAGTCCGTAGCTTCCTGGGATTAGCAAGATATTATAGGCAGTTTATAAAAGGGTTTTCCTCCATGTCAGCACCATTGACTAAGTTAACACAGAAAGCTACCAAGTTCCAGTGGTCTGACGCTTGTGAACATGTTTTTCAGGAGCTAAAGAATCGATTGACATCCGCGCCAGTGCTCACTCTCCCAGAAGGAACAAAAGATTATGTGGTATATTGTGATGCCTCAAGTATAGGTCTGGGGTGCGTATTGATGCAACGTGGGAAGGTGATTGCTTATGCATCAAGACAATTGATGAAGCATGAAAATAATTACCCGACTCGTGATTTGGAATTGGCTGCAGTAATATATGCTTTGAAGATATGGCGGCACTACTTATACAGTGTCCATGTTGATATAACTACGTAGATCACAAAAGTTTACAATACATCTTCAAGCAGAAGGAGTTGAATATGAGGCAGCGTAGGTTGCTTGAAATACTGAAAGATTATGATGTTGAGATATTGCACCATCCCAGTAAAGCCAATATTGTGGCAGACGCTCTCAGTCATAAGTCAATGGGAAGCTTAGTACACATTGAGGCAGGTAGATAGGGGTTGACTAAAGAGCTTCATCAGCTAGCCAATATGAGTATTAGATTTTTAGACTCTGATAACGGAGATGTTACTGTACAGAATACATCAGAATCATCTTTGGTAGCCGAGGTAAAAGCACGGCAATATGAAGATCCTACCTTAGTACGATTGAGAGAGAGCATTCAGCAGTGTAAAATTATGGCTTTCGAGATTGGAGGAGATGGGGCACTAAGATACCAGGGCCGATTATGTGTGCCTAATGTGGCAGGGGTGCGAGAGAAAATTATGATTGAGATTCATCAGTCCCGATATTCCATCCATCCCAGCTCGGCAAAGATGTATCGTGACATTAAGGAGCAGTATTGGAGGGATAACATGAATAAGTCTATTGCATAATTTGTAGCCAGTGCCCTAATTGTCAACAAGTAAAGATTGAGCATCAGAAACCCGGTGGATTGATTAAGAATATAGAGATTCCGACTTGGAAATGGGAGGTGATTAATATGGAATTCATTACTGGATTACCTCGCTCTTATCATAAGTTTGACTCCATCTGGGTGATGGTTGATCGACTTACAAAATGTGCCCATTTTCTGCCAGTTAAGACAACTTACACAGATGAAGATTATGCGAAGTTGTATATCAAGGAGATTGTTAGGCTTCATGGTGTGCCGTTATCTATTTTATCAGACCGAGGAGCTCAATTTACGGCTAACTTTTGGAGGTCTTTTCAGAGGGGTTTAGGCACACAAGTGAATCTCAGCACGACATTTCATCCGCAGACTGACGGACAGGCTGAACGTACCATTTAGACACTTGAAGTTATGCTACGAGCATGTGTTCTAGATTTCAAGGGGAACTAGGATGACTAACTGGCACTCATAGAATTTGCCTACAATAATAGCTACCATTCCAGTATCAAAATGGCCCCGTACGAGGCACTGTATGGGAGGAGATGTAGATCACCAATTGGATGGTTTGAAGTCCGTGAGACAAAATTATATGGGCCAGATTTGATTCACCAAGCCGTTGAGAAGGCAAAGGTGATACAAGAGCGACTAAACACAACACATAGCATGCAAAAGTCTTATTCCGATGTCCCACGTCGTGACCTGGAATTTGAGGTTGGTGATTGGGTTTTCTTGAGGATCTCGCTGATGAAGGGTGTTATGCGTTTTGTGAAGAAGGGTAAACTAAGTCCGCGGTATATCGGGCTATACAAAATTCCTCGACGAATTGGACATGTTGCTTATAAGTTAGAATTGCCATTCGAATGGGAATTTGACCAGTCGGTATTCCATGTATCTATGTTGAGGAAATGTATTGGAGACCCTTCTCGGGTCGTCCCTATCAAAGATGTACAAGTTACAAAGGATCTATCATATGAAGAAATGCCAGTCGCTATATTAGATCGACAAGTCCGCAAGCTGAGAACAAAGGATGTAGCTTCCGTTAAAGTATTGTGGAGGAACAATAATATGGAAGAAATGACATGGGAAGCAGAAGATGAGATGAAGTCTAAATACCCTTACCTGTTCCAGATTGAAGATAACGAGGATATCGGGGGAACGCAGGACGCATTAGAAGGAGAAACGTCTCTATGAGGTAAGCAATAACTTGAGAATACTCTTTCTTAATACAAAATGGTGATATGCAGATAATGTACATATCTATAATGCTTTGTATAGCCTTGTAAGGCCATTGGTTGGGTTTAACTGCTTGCAAGTTTGGCCAATGTCTATTCTATAGGGGAAACTCAGCCGGAAATTTCCGTCGGAATCCATGATGAGTTAGACTCCCCGTAAACCCTTACATTCGAGGACGAATGTTCCTGGGGGGGGGGGGAGGGTGTTACAACCCCTAATTTCATACGTTAGATTACGTCGTAAGTTAGTCTACGTAGGTTCGATAAGAAATTACATTTTAGATGATAAGAATTTAGTCCTATTGCTCTTAAATGATACAAGGGTGTATAAGAGTGGTAAACAAGTATTAGAAGTTAAACGAATCAAAGATGTTGTAACTCATATTTTCGGGTAAATCTTGAGGTGATTAATATTACCAAGAGGCCGTTTCATAAGTCTTGAAGTCAAACGAGTTATGAAATAAAAGTCGACAAAAGTTATCGCAACTTACGTTCATAATTTTACTTATACTTTAGGTCAAATGTTACCAAGATTTTCTCCCATTTTTATTGGAATTTGAGTGTGATCTACTCACCAAATTGAAGATCTACGAGTCTAGTTTCCAACGCATTAAACCGTTTGTCGACACGATCTCTGAATTGGGAGATGTTCGCGTATTCGCGAGACTGCGCCAAGCAGCTCTCTATGGGGCCCACATAGGCGGTTGAGAAATATGGATATATATAACATGCCTCAACCCCGTTTTAAGTCATTAGTGTTCAGTATCTTCAAACCTTAGAACTCTAATAACACTCTCTCAAAGTTCTCTCATGATCCAAGACCAAAACAAAGGGCAAACCACACAAATCAAGTGTCGGGAATCCCCCGGAGCTCGTAAGTTTCTTGTTCTTCTTATTGTTGCTGATTTTTGTGTTGTTCCAGCTCGTGTGGGAGGTTTTTTAAAGTTTTTTATACTCTGTAAAATACTCCCTCAAGTTTTAATATCAACCCTAGGTGATTTCAAGTCTTCTAAAGTGATTCTAGTGTCGGAAAACCCTAATTGATTGCTAGCTTCACTTTCTTGTTCTTGTGGTAGCATTGGAGGAATATTTCGTGGTCAATTAAGGTCAAATTGGAGTTTCTCTTTCTATTTATACGTAAGGAACCTCTTACCCTACATGTATTTAAGATTATCCAAGTTACGTCTAAGTTGTAGAAGCTAGAACTTGTGAGATATATATCGAAAGGCTTGTTAGTAATGTTGTTGGTTGGTGGACTATTTTGGGAGGCTCAATATGATTATTATTGATGTTTTTTGGGTTGTTTGGTGATTGTGTTAACTTTTGGAAGTTATATATATAGGGGAGGTGTTCTCCTTTTCTTTGTAAAATAGGTTGCGGTCAATGCATAATAGTTACGACGCTTAAACGATAACGATAGTGTCATTTCTCTTATTGTAGACTAAAGAGTCGTGAAATTTTCATAGCTTGAGGTTGGGAAGTATATACAAGGTATGTGAGGCTATCCCTTTCCTTCTTTTGTGCGACTCCGATTGTACATAATGCAATGAACGAGCTTCTAAAGATACTCCACTCTTAGAAGCTAGCAGTACTTACATTGTTTCCCTTCTTATGGAATGATTGATGTTGATGTTACTGCTCTTATTCTTATATTATCAATGTTGTTGGTACTTCCTGATTCTTATAAGATTCTTGATGAAGGGTTAATCCTAATAACGTATACGGAGGATACCGACCTTACGTCACTCCGAAAGGTTCAAAATGTGATTCCAATGAGTCCAGAACGCATCATATGTATGTATGTATGTATGTATGTATGTATATATATATATATATATATATATATATATATATGTATATATATATATTTTACTCTACCGAACCACGCTATAGTCGGTCGGGTACGACACCTATTGTGCAACCACAGATCAGTTGGGTTTTACCGAGCTCCACGTGGCTGGGTATGATTCTACCAAGTCTTATGATGGCAGGGTACGGTTTTACCGAGCCTATTAGGGGCGGGTACCATATGATAATGATGATGCCCATAGAGGCGTATGTTTTAAAAGTTTATGTGTATATATATATGTGTCACGCATTTTATGTTAGTAGCCCTCAGAGGTACCCAGATGTTACAGGTTGTACGTTCTCTATCCTTATTTACATTACTGTTCTTACTTATGTTTTCCTGCCTTACATGCTCAGTACTTTATTCGTACTGATGTCCTTTTATTTGTGGACGCTGCATGTCGTGCTGCAGGTCCTGATAGATAGGTAGGAAAATCTCCTATACCATTGTAGGCTTCCCAGTTCAGCGGTTATTGGCGAGATCCCTTCTTCAGGACTTGACGTGGTCTTAATATGCATTTTGTTATAGACGTTATGAGTATGTCGGAGCCCTGTTCCGGCAATGTTGCAGCACTTATGTTCCTGTAGAGGCTCATAGACAAGTGTCGACTCATGTATAGTTTGGATTGCCTTGTCGAGTAATTTTTGTTGTATAGTCTCTCATGGAAGCTTGTCAGCTTGTACCCTATACATAGCTTCATGAAAGCCTTATCGGCCCATGATATATATGTTAATGCCATTATCTGTCATTATTGGTTGTTTAGGATTCAGGTCTACCGTTTATATTGATCTCGTTGGCCCTTATAGATAATAAGAAAGGTTAGATAAAATGTGCGTTGGTGCTCGGCAGGTATGGCCTGGGTGCCAGTCATGGCCCTCCAGTTTGGGTCGTGACAGCAGTGGTGTACAAATACTACGCTTCTGCACATGTCTTTGTGCAGATCCAGGTGCATCATACCAGCCTCGATGTTAATGGGCTGTGTTGCTGCTTTGGCGACTTCAAGGTACACCTGCCCGCGACCGCAGGCCTCGGGGTCCCCTTCTATTCTGTTATTTTTTATTTCTTTATGTTTTATAGGCAATGATGTAGAGAATTATTTGGTACTGTGCTTAAAAGCTTGCAACTTATATCTCACTAGGTTTTGGGATTTTACGTATTGGGTTTTGGTACATTCCTTTTATGAAATTGTTGGGATCTTCAAGTTTTAATCTCTTATTTAATGTTTCCGCGTACTGTTTAGGCTTATCTAGTCTTAGAGACTAGGTGCCGTCACGATATCTCGCGGAGAGAAATTAGGGTTGTGACAGTTGGTATCAGAGCTCTAGGTTCATAGGTGTTATGAGTCACAAGCACATTTAGTAGAGTCTCGCAAATCGGTACGGAGACGTCTGTACTTATCTTCGGGAGGTTCGGGAACTATTAGGAAAAGCTTCACTTCTCTGGTTCCTTATCGTGCGAGATTTTGACTTTGGATTCTAAGTTTCTGTCTTTCTATTTTCTCATAGATAGTGAGGACACATACAGTTGGATCATATAACCAGACACCCGTGCCCCCTGCTAATGCCGTGAGAGGCCGAGGACATCCACGTGGTGCAGCTAGAGCACCCGCACGAGCTACTACAAAAGAGCCACCAGTAGCTCCAGTTGGAGTGCAGGCACCTGAGATGCCTGTTACTGCACCAGCCCTCCAGGAGACTCTCGCCTAATTTTTGAGCATGTTCAGCACGTTGGCTTAGGCAAGGTTTATACCACTTTCTCCTGCTACATCTCGGGGCGGGGGAGGAGCACAGACTCCCGCCGCCCGTACCCCAGAGAAGTGGGTCCTGGTCGACTAGGTTCCTGAGGTCATACTGATGAGGCCGGTAGCTCTAGTTCAGTCAGAGGTTAAGGCAGCAGCTTCTGAGGGGGAGCAGCTCAGGCTCGAGAGGTACAAGAAGTACCACTCTCTTACTTTCATTGGCTTGGCGTTAGAGGATTCCCAGGATTTTCTGGAGGAGTGCCACTGTGTCCTCCGTACTGTGGGTGTTGCAGAGTCTAGTGGGTTTTTTCACTACGTTCCAGCTTATAGTATGCGGTCCGGTTCAGTGATTTGGCCAGGCATTCACCAACCTTGGTTCCTACTGTTCAAGAGCGGGTTCATCGATTTATTGAGGGGCTCAACCCCAGTATTATATTTAGCATGGCCTGAGAGTTAGAGATGGACATCACTTACCAGCAGGTGGTGGGGATCGCTAGGAGATTGGAGGGTATGTTTACTCGGGAGAGAGAGGAGAGAGAGGCCAAGAGGTCTCGAGAGTCTGGCACATATAGTGGTACTCGTGCCCCAACTGCAGCTCGTTAGGATAGGGGCTATGTGGGTCGCCCTGTTCATTCAGAACTTCCAGCTGCCAGTGGTGCTTCGGCCACTCCTAGGCCCCAGGCTCCCTATTATGCACCACTATTGTCTAGTGTACCTCCTGCATGGGGTGATTTCAGCGTTCGATCCAGCCGATTAGGCACGATCCAGTCACAACAGCCACATTCTCTGAGAGCTTATTTTGAGTGTGGTGACACTCATCATGTGGTGAGGGATTGCCCCAAACTTAGGAGGGGTGCACCTCTACAGACCAATCAGGCACCGCATGCTCCACCGGGTCCTCAGGCTATGGTTACAGCACCAGCTACCACTCAACCTGCACAACCAGCTTGAGGTGAAGGTCGGACAGGTAGAGGTCGCCCTAAAGGGGGAGGCCAGGTTAGATATTATGCCCTTCCTGCTAGGACCGAGGCAGTTGCATCCGATTTTGTCATCACAGGTATTGTTCTGGTCTGTCATAGAGATGCATCAATCTTATTTGATCCAGGCTCCACTTATTCCTATGTGTCATCTTATTTTGCTCCGTATTTGGGGGTATCCTGTAATTCTTTTAGTTCTCCTATCTATGTGTCTACACCCGTGGGTGATTCTATTGTTGTTGACCGTATGTATCGGTCGTGTTTAGTTGTTCTTAGTGGTTTTGAGACCAAAACCAATTTATTTTTGCTAAATATGGTGGATTTCGATTTTATTTTGGGCATGTACTAGTTGTCACCCTATTACGCTATCCTTGATTGTCACGCCAAGACGGTGACGTTGGCTATGCCAGGTCTACCGCGACTAGAGTGGAGAGGTACCTCAGATTATGTTCCTAGCAGGGTTATTTCTTAAGGCTCAACGGATGGTTGAGAAGGGGTGTGATGCATATCTAGCATATGTGAGGGATGTTAGTGCTAACACTCCTACCGTCGAGTCAGTTCCGGTAGTGAGGGATTATCTAGACGTATTTCTGGCGGATCTTCTGGGCATGCCACCCGACAGATATATTGACTTTGGTATTGATTTTCTTATCGAGCACTCAGCCCATTTTTATTCCACACTATCGTATGGCCCCAACAGAGTTGAAAGAGTTAAAGGAATAGTTGCAAGAGTTGCTTGATAAGAGATTCATTCAGCCCAATGTGTCGCCTTGGGGTGCTCCTGTCTTGTTTGTAAAGAAGAAGGATGGTTCTATGCAAATATGAATTGATTATCACCAGTTGAACAAGGTTACAATGAAGAACAGGTATCCATTGCCACGTATTGATGACCTATTTGATCAGCTTCAGGGTGCCAGAGTGTTCTCTAAGATCGACTTGCGTTCATGCTATCAGCAGTTGAAGATTCAGGAGCCAGATATCCCGAATACTGCTTTCAGCACTCGGTATGGTCATTATGAGTTCCTTGTGATGTGTTTTGGGCTGACCAACGCCCCAGCAACATTCATGCACTTGATGAGCATTGTATTTTCGCCCTATCTTGACTCGTTCATCATTGTGTTTATTGACGACATTCTGGTGTACTCTCGGAGCCGGGAGGATCATGAGCAGCACTTGAGGACTGTGCTTCAGACCTTGAGAGAAAGGAAATTATATGCAAAATTTTCGAAGTGTGAATTTTGGCTAGATTCAGTGGCATTTTTGGGTCATGTAGTCTCAAGTGAGGGGATCAAGGTAGACCCAAAAAAGATTGAAGTAGTGTAGAGTTGGCCCAAACCGTCCTCAGCTATGGAGATCCGGAGATTTCTTGGCTTGGTGGGGTATTGCCGCCGATTAGTAGAGGGTTTCGCGTCTATTGCAGCACTTATGACCAGATTGACCCAGAAGGGTGTTCCGTTCAGGTGGACTGAGGAGTGTGAGGAGATCTTTCAGAAGCTCAAGACTGCTTTGACGACAACTCCAGTGTTAGTATTGCCTACTGGTTCGGGGTCCTATACGGTGTATTGTGATGCATTGTGCATTGGTCTCGGCGCGATGTTGATCCAGGATAGTGGGGTGATTGCCTACGCGTCTAGATAGCTGAAGTTGCATGAGAAGAGCTATCCTGTCCACAACCTCGAGTTAGCAGCTATTGTTCATGCCTTGAAGATCTGGCGGCACTATTTGTATGGTGTTCCTTGTGAGGTCTACACCAATCACTAAAGTCTATAATATCTATTTAAACAGAAGGATCTTAACTTGCAGTAGGAGAGGTGGTTGGAGTTGCTTAAGGTTTATGATATATCCATTATCTATCATCCCGAGAAGGCCAATGTGGTGGGCGATGCCTTGAGTCGCAAGGCGGAGAGTTTGGGCAGTTTAGCATATCTACTAGTAGCAAAGAGGCCTTTAGCCTTGGAAATTCAGGCCTTGGCCAACCGGTTTGTCAGATTGGATATTTCTGAGCCGAGTAGGGTTTTGGCTTGTGTGGTTTCTCAGTCTTCTCTTTATGATCGTATCAGAGAGCGTTAGTATAATGACCCCCATCTGCTTGTCCTTAAGGACACGATTCAGCATGGTGATGCCAAGGAAATCACTATTTGAGATGACGATGTATTATGGATGCATGGTAGGTATGTGTGCCTAATTTAGATGGTTTGCATGAGTTGATTCTCTAGGAGGATCGTATTTTCGGTACTCCATTCATCCAGGTGCTGCGAAGATGTATCAGGACTTGAGGCAGCACTATTGGTGGAGGCAAATAAAGAAGGACATAGTGGAGTATGTAGCTCGATGCCTAAATTGTCAGCAGGTGAAGTATGAGCATCCGCAGGCAGGTGGATTGCTTCAGAAGCTAGAGATTTCGGAGTGGAAATGGGAGCGGATCACTATGGATTTCGTTGTTGGGATCCCACGGACTCAGAGGAAGTTCTATGCAGTTTGGGTGATTGTGGATAGATTGAGCAAGTCAACTCATTTCATTCCTGTGGTTATTACTTACTCTTTGGATCAGCTAGCTCAGGTTTACATTCGCGAGATTGTCAGGATTCATGGCGTGCCGGTATCTATCATCTTTGACTGCGGTACGCAGTTCACATCATTGTTCTGGAGAGCCATACAATATGAGTTGGGCACTCGGGTGGAGGTGAGTGCAACATTTCACCCTCAGACGGATGGACAGTCCGAGCGCACTATTCAAATATTGGAGGATATGCTTCGTGCGTGCGTGATGGATTTTGGGGGTTCTTGGGATCAATTCTTGCCACTTGCGGAGTTTGCCTACAACATTAGTTATCAGGCGAGCGTTCAGATGGCACCATACGAGGCTCTATATGGTAGGCGGTGCCCAGGTGGGTTGGTTCGAGCTGGGTGAGGCTAGGGTATTGGGTACTGACTTGGTTCAGGAAACTTTGGAAAAGGTTAAATTAATTCAGGATCGACTTCGTACAGCCCAAT
This sequence comes from Nicotiana obtusifolia, assembly GCA_002018475.1. Classification (NCBI taxonomy): domain Eukaryota; kingdom Viridiplantae; phylum Streptophyta; class Magnoliopsida; order Solanales; family Solanaceae; genus Nicotiana; species Nicotiana obtusifolia. Next base: position 80,035 of record MCJB01040935.1, on the reverse strand, counting down.
CCAGACAGAAAAGTTATGCGGATCGAAAGGTTTGTGACGTTGCATTCATGGTTGGGGAGCGGGTTTTGCTCAGGGTTTCGCCCATGAAGGGTGTTATGAGGTTCGGGAGGAAGGAAAATTGAGCCCTAGGTATATTGGGCCTTTTAAGATTCTTGGGAGGGTTGGAGAGGTGGCTTAAAGACTTGCACTACCACCTAGTCTCTCTGGAGTTCATCCAGTATTCCATGTTTCCATGCTCTGGAAGTATCACGGCAATCTGTCTCATGTGTTAAACTTCAGCTCAGTCTAGTTGGACAAGGATCTATCTTATTTTGAGGAGCCGGTGGCCATTTTGGACAGGCAAGTTCGAAAATTGAGGTAAAAAAACATCGCTTCAGTGAAGGTTCAGTGGAGGGGGTCATCGGGTCTAGGAGGCGACTTAGGAGACCGAGCATGATATGCGCAGCTGTTATCCTCATCTTTTCACCACTTCAGGTATGTCTCTATACTCATTCGAGGACGAACGTTTGTTTTAAGAGGTGGAGGATGTAACGACCCGGCTGGTCGTTTTGAGAGTATTATCTCCGAACCCCTATTTATTGCTAACTCTATTTCATTTTGTGGTTTTGCGACTTGCTGGGGTGCTTGGTGTCCGGTTCGAGAGAGTTCCGGAGTGGAATGAGATGAATAATCTCTAGATTGGAAGTTTAAGTCAAGGAATTTACCGTAGTTTGAATTGTACGAAGATGACTTTGGAATGGAGTTTCGACGATTCCAGTAGCTCCGTAGGGTGATTTTTGTCTTAGGAGCCTATCCGGATGTTGATTTGGAGGTCCTTTGGTCATTGCGGCGTTAATTGGCGAAAGTTGGAAAATTGGATGATTTTTCAAAAGCTTGACCAGGTGTGGACTTTTTGATATCAGGGTAAGATTCCGATTCCGGAAGTTGGAGTAGGTCAATAACGTCAATTGTGAATTGTGTGTAAAATTTGAGGTCAATCGGACTTGATTTGATAGGTTTTGGTATCGAATGTTGAAGTAAAAGTTCTAAAGTTCATTAGGCTTGCATCGATGTGCAATTCGGGTTTTTAGCATTTTTTGATGTGATTTGAAGACTCGACTAAGTTTGTACGATATTTTAAGACTTGTTGGTATATTCGGACGGGGTCCCGGGGCCCTGGGTGTGATTCAGATTGAATTCGGAATAATATTGGACTTGTGGGAAAGCTGAAGCATTGCTGTGTCTGGTGTAATCGAACCTGCGCACTTTGGGCCGTAGGTGCGGCACCGCAGAAGCGGCCATCGAGCCGCATAAGTGGTTTGTGGCCTGCCCAGTTGGGACCGCAGATGCGGTCAGAGTTTCACAGAAACGGACTCGCACATGCGATTGGGAAAGAGAAAAGGCTAGGAAGGCCTGATGATTGCAGAAGTGGACTTAGTCCGCAGGAGCGCATGCGCAGAAGCGCTCCTATGTAACAGGAGTGGAAGCGCAGAGGCACGTTTTGGTCTGCAGAAGCAGAAGTTGCTGGGCTAAGTGAGAACTGCACCTGCAATGGGAATTTCACAGGTGCGGACCCGCAGATGCAGCTGTGGGTTCGCAGGTGCGAATTCAATGGGCTGAAAAGGCCAAAGTTCGATGGTTTGATTTCATTCTCCATTTTTAGACCTAGAGAGCACGGATTGAGGTGAAACTTTGAGGGATTTTTAGAGGAAATATTTGGATAAGGATTCTTGACTCGTTTTTGATTAATTTCCACTAATCTATTATTAATTTCTTCATTTAATTAAGGATTTGGGTTGAGAAATTGGGAAAAAAGGTGGAAAAATCCTTAGGCTAAATTTGAGGTTTTGATTGAGACCTTTATATCGGATTTGAGTAATTTTAGTATGGGTTAACTCGATATCGAATGAATGTTCGAATTTTATAATTTTGGTCGGGTTCTAAGACATAGGCCCTAGTCGGCCTTTTGGGGCGATTTTTTAATTCTTTGCTAAAGTCGTAGATTTATTATTTAAATTAGTTTCTTATAGTTATATTTATAGTATGTAATTTTTTGGGCTAGATTCGAGCCGATCGAAGTTGAAAAATCGAGGTAAAGGTCTTCTTATTGAATGATTGAGCGAGGTTTGAGGTAAGTGACTTGTCTAACCTTATGTGCGGGAAATTCCCCTTAAGATTTGGTACTGTTATGGTAAATTGCAATACGTGAAGGCCGTGTATGCGAGGTGACGAGTGCGTACTCGCGCTAAATGTTGAAAATTCGGTTTTTTCTAAATAGTTCCTTTTATTTTCTTAATTGAGTTACTTTAGCACGTGTAGTCATCATATTTAGCCTAGTGTCACATGTCTATGTGTCTTATCTCTTTCTTGCAATTGTGCAATATGCTTAGTTGAATTACTTGCTTCCTTAATTTTGTCTTCAGTCTTCAACTGTAGTATTCCTTGCTATAATTTCATTGTCCTATTGGTTATGCGTTGTATATTTACTTTTGGGACTACGAGGCGGTATCTCGGGAGCGTCCCTGTTGTGTATTTACTTTTGAGACTATGAGGCATTACCTCAGGAGCGCCCTTGTTGTGTATTTACCGAGATTAGGCTTGGCACTATTATTCCCAGTAGGGACCTGACCTGACCTCGTCACTACTCTACCGAGATTAGTCTTGGTGCTTACTGGGTACTGTTATGGTGTACTAATACTACGCTTCTGCACATGTCTTTGTGTAGATCCAGGTGCATCATACCAGCCTCAATATAAGTGCCCTGTGTTGCTGCTTTGAAGACTTCATGGTACACCTGCCTGTGACCGCAGTCCTCGGAGTCCCCTTCTATTCCGTTATTTTCTTACTTCTTTATATTTAGATAGACAGTGATGTATAGGATTATTCGATACTGTAATTAAAGCTTATGACTTATATCTCACCGGGTTTTGGGATTTTACGTATTGGGTTTTGGTAGATTTCCTTTATGAAATTATTGGGATTTTCAAGTTTTAATCTCTTATTTAATGTTTTTGCGTATTGTTTAGGCTTACCTATTCTTAGAGACTTGGTGCCGTCACAATATTCCACGGAGGGAAATTGGGGTCGTGACACCTAGTCTCTAAGACTAGGTAAACCTAACATACACGAGGAAATAGCATAAATAACAACTAAAAACATGAAATAAAGATGATAAGTCTCATAATATCATTAATGTAGAATTACAATACAATACTCACAAAATCGATAAAACTAATTCGTAAGCTCTACAAAAATGTACTAAAATCTCTAATACAATACTATTTGATAATAGGATAAACAGTAATAAGGAAATGGCGTGTAACGACCCGACCGGTCGTTTTGAGATCTAGCGCGTCGTTCGGCGGTTTGAGGCCTTGATTAGCTTCACTTAAGGTATTATGACTTGTACGTGTGGTCGGAATTGAATTTCGGGAAGTTCAGGATTGATTTGGAAAGAAAATTCTAATTTCGAAAGTTTTAAGTTGGAAGAATTGACTAAGTTTTGACTTTTGAGTAAACGACCTCGGAATTGGGATTTGAAGGTTCCAATAGGTTCGTATGATGATTTCGAATTTGAGCGTATATTCGAGTTGAGTATCGGATCACCCGGGAGCATTTAAGCGCTTATTATAGAAGGTTGGCATTTTTAAAGGTTTAAGAATATCATAAGTTTGGTTAAAAGTGGATTTTGATGTTATCGATGTCCATTCGTGGTTCCAAGCCTTGGAATAGCTTTGTTATGTCATTTGTGACTCATGTGCGAAATTTAAAGTCATTCCGGATTGATTTGATACGTTTCGACACAAGATATAGAATTTGAAAACTTGAAAACTTATAAGTTTGATTCGAGGCGCGATTCATGATTTGGATGTTGTTTGACGTGGTTTAAGGCTTCGGCTAAGTGCGTAATGTGTTTTGGGACGCGTTGGTATAATCGGTCAAGGTCCCGAGTGCCTCGGTTGGATTCCAAATGGTTAACAAATCAGATTTTGAATTAAGGAAAAGCTAGAAAATTTCTGGTTAGCCGTGCAACCGCTTCTGTGAAGTCTTGTTCGCAGAAGCGACCTTGTAGAAGCGAGATAATCCTCGCAGAAGCAAAAGAAGGGGGAGCTAGGCAGAGGCTGGCAGTGGTCACAGGTGCGAAGAGTTTCCCCCACCTACGTGATCGCAGAAGCGGACAACAGCGCAGAAGCGCAACTCTAGGCGCACCTGCGATTCCGCAAAAGCGGAGCCAGTATCTGTAGGTGCAAGGCTTCAACTGACAGTGATCATTTGCATAAGCGAGGTTGGCAAAGCGAGCTCACAGGTGCAACAATTTGGCCCGCAGGTGCGAAAGTCGCTGGGCAATGGGGGTATTTCTATTTCGAGACTTTGCCCATTTTTCTTACTTTTTCTTTTGGTTTGGCGATTCTTGGAGCTCTTGGAAGGAGGATTTTCAATATTTCAAGGTAAAAAATTCCCGCATATTGTAAGTCAATTACATGGATTTTACAAGGATTTAACATGGAAATTTATGGAAAAATTTGGGATTTTGGTAAAAAACCTAGAATTTGATATTTTTGAAATTTTACCACGAAATTAGACATGAAATTTGGAATAAGTTATATATTTTAGTTTGTGGTGTTATGGGTAAAGTTTATCTTCAAAAATTTTCAAAATCCGGACACGTGGGCTCGAGGGCTCGAGGGTTGATTTTATAGGCTTTTCGAGCAAAGTTGGGAATTAAATTTATTAACTGTGGGTATTAGAGTATCTTTTGATTGGTTAGCACATTTTTTGAATAGTTTTGGATAGACGGGCTTTGGTTTGCGGTTTTAGAGAGGCCTTGGAGCTGGTTTTGGAACTTCGAAGAGAGGTTAGTCTGTGAGGGGGAAACTACCCCTAGGTGATGTATTTGTTATGTGTTACTTATTGCGGGGGCTATGCATGCACAAGGTGAGAGAGTCCGTGCGTAGCTAGATTCATGTTTTGTTCGGGTAGACTTAGGTTCCCCCATGCTATAACTGCACTTTTTGAGTTGTCTCTTGCCTATTAAATTCCTTTATTTTATGTTGCGACTTGAGAATAGACTTGTGTAGAGTGATAGACTTTCTATTGTAGAGACTCGATGGGCTTCATGATTAGCCGCGAGACAGTTGCACTTCTATTACGAATTTCTCCCACGTTATGCGTTCCCATCGAAAGGTTTCCATTAAAATTTATAACTCACACGTCTATTCGTGAGTGGGGTCAACGACCCGTCAAAGCTTCTTATTCTAATGGGACCGCACCGTTCACCTCGGCAGGATCGATACATCTATGGTTAGTGCCGATCAACCCTCGGCAGTGCGCACACTATGATGGATCGGGCCATACGCCTTGGCAGGATTTATGTATCACACTCTCATGGGAGCGGGCTTTTTGCCTTGGCAATAAAATAGATGTATCTATGGTTTGGCAATGTTATGAGTGATCGGGTCGTACGCCTTGGCATTTCAATTAAGTACTCTTATGAAAACGTGCGTAATAATTGCAAGAAGCCGACATATCTGTGAGCTTTTCCTGATTGAGTTGTGACGACCTATCTTGTAAGGTCCATTATATATATATATATATCCTCGTATTGAGGAGGTAGCTACTAGCTGAGAGTTTGAGTTAATGCTGAGAGGCGGAGTGTACCACGTATTATACTTGTTACTTCATTTATTATCTCTAATTCACATATGTTTACTTCACTGTATCAGTCGTATTGGACCACTAGTAAGTGTTGATGTCGACCCCTCGTCATTACTTCTGTGGGGTTAGGATAGATACTTACTTGGTACGTGTTGATTTACGTACTCATACTATAACTTGTTGCACTTTTAAGTCTAGGTATTATATTTCTGGTGGTCTTTTGGGTGCAGAGGGGTGGCCATTGTGGGAACTTTACCGTGAGCTACATTTCACGTTCCGATCTGCAGCCTGCAGAATCTCCATCAAAGTTATTTATATTTTCTGTCTATTTTGTATTCCAGACAGATGTCATATTTTATTATATTTCCTAGTTGATGCTCATGCACTTGTGACACTGGGTTTTGGGAGTTCTTACCAGTTGTTCATTATTGTAGTTCATGTAAATATTACCCTCTACCCTGTAAATTCTATTTCATACTATTTAATTAATGAAAATTATGATTTCAGAATACTAAAATGAGTAATTAAGTGATCAACTATTGTTGGCTTGCCTGGTGGCAGTGTTAGACGCCATCACGACCTTTAGTGTATTTTGGGTCGTGACAGCTTGGTATCAGAGCATTAGGTTCACTAAGGTCTCACGAGTCATTAGCAAGTCTAGTAGAGTCTTGCGAATTCGTATGGAGACGTCTGTACTTATCTTCGAGAGGCTACAAGGCTGTTAAGAGCACTTCCCTTTATGATTTCTTCATCGTGCAGTTTAATTCCATTAAGGCTTGTGCCTTTATTTCCTTCCTACTCAATCTTATGCGACGCGAAGCGCTTGTTATCAATTGGGCGTCAAGGAGTTGTAGTGGTACTGCAGACATGGTGAAGGATGTTTTCCTTGCGTGTTCGGGCATGCTATTATCGTTGCCTTGCGGAAGGTTGTTCTTTTGTTCCAGCTCAGTATCTTTATATTCTATGGTTTCGAGATTGTGCAAAAATTGCTATAATGTCTATGCGTTGTTATCGCTCAATGATGGTGTATTGATAAGGTGATCGTTTATGTGTTGAGGCTATGAATGGCTTGAAGAGAGGATATCTCAGTGCATGATTAAGGGGTTCAACATTTAATTCTAGCAGAGGAAAGGCAATCGGACTATAGATATCTAGGTTTGGTTGATGAAGTAACGAGACTTAATATTTTCGAGCGTGGTGGAATTTTCATTGTGGTGTGGTATCGCCATCCTTTTTTGAATCATTACAGTTCGTCGGTGTTATGGTCTTCTTGGATTTTGCCTTCGGGGCAGGGTGTTGTGAGATGGTGCCTGAGGGGAGGTTGCCAGAGATAGCGGTGCGCAACAGTTCAGAATCGAATTGGTATTTCTAATGTTGATGGCTCAAGAAAGATGATCTTCGTAGAGGCTTAGAGTCGGTAACCCTTTTTTGGTTCAGGTGGTACAGACATGGATTTTTGATTTGATGCAACATTTGGGCAGCGAAGTATGAGGAAGAACATGGTGGGAAGTGTATCGTGGTGATTGAAGTACTAGCAGGTCAAGTAAAAGCAGAGGTTGAGGAGTTGCGTAAAGGAGATGGTTTAACCTAAGTAAGGGTGGAAGATTAGCATATGGATTCTGTGGTGGGATAGTCGCGTGCCTTGAGAAAGTGTAGGACAATTTGGAAAGCGTGATGGAGGGTGATTTGGTCTACAAATTTTATTTGGAATGATGGTTACTGTACGGAGAAAGATTGAATATGGCAGGAAGGAGTTTGCTTGAAATGAAGAGGGGTGTGATGATTTGATTATCCTTTCGGATGCAACATGACTTTGAGTTTGGAAGGTATTGTTAAACTTTCAGTTGATGTCATTGGGTAAGGAACATACTTGTGTAGCTAGTGGACGAGCATGGGCTCAGGAGGATTTACGGAACTCGTGGCAGTTGTTTCCGATGCAGTGTCGTTGGAAGATGTCGGCATGGAATTTCCACAGTAGGTTATCTCCTGTGAACAGGTTGGCCGTTGCGTGATGTTGATGAACTTTCTATGAAAAATTCTACTTACTACCCGGTAGGAGGTTGAGTACGCGATTATGTCTGATAATTCAGAATGTTCATGAAAAGTTTAATAAGAAAATACAAGAAATTTGGCGGATTGACGGTATGAGATAATCGTAATTGAGAAGGAGAAATCCTTGTGTGTTCTAGGTTTATATAATTATAGCTTAAAGCTAAGTCGGTATACTGGTAGGTTATTATGGCTAAGGAAATAAAACATCAAGGGTAATTCGAGAAAAGAAATTGATAAATGTGCACTATATTCTGCCTTATTGATTCATGTGCAGGTTTTGGGAAGACTCAGAGTTTATGCTTTGTGGATGTGATGTACAAGAAACAAATTCAGCCGGTTGTTTCTTCGAGAGAGTGTTCATGTGCTAGTAGAGCGTTGGAGTATGGTTATACTCGGGACTGGGTCAGAGTGGGTGAATCTCGACAACGGTCTTAGTGGGATCAAGAATTTAAGTGTAGTGCCTAAGGATTTCGGGTCCGTTGCGTTGTTAAGGACCGAGTCTTCGCAGTGGATTACGAATGAAACTTGGAATATTCCGTGCCATCGTCGGATATGCGGTGCAGTGTTGGACTAAAGGAAGAAATAGCTTCCGATTCGCGGAAGGTCTTACATAATGGGTCCACCAGTTGAAGATGCTATTGTGCGCATAAGGAGAGTATGAGATGGTTCATGAGTACTAAGACGGTGTGGTCTCGTGATGTTGGTCACTCGGGATGAGTGCAGATTGGGTTCATTACATTTTTGAATGGAGCTATTATTATTTATAAGGCAAGTCCAGAGTAAGTTGAAAGAAGATGGGTCGGTTAGTAATGGTTGAATCAGCATGATTGTCGCGATGATCAGTTCCTTCAGCGTGTGAAGACATGTGGTTTGTGGTTGTACACACGGGCTTGACAGCCACCACAACTTGATTGATTTGGGAGGTATTTGATTTAAATGGCCTTATGGTGTAAATGGATTCCAGAGGAGTCATGGCAGTTTAGATCACGACTTGAGGTTTTATTTTCTATGATTTGGGAATTCAGTTGCGTGTTGCATGGGCTCTTCGAAAATGAGCAAAGTGAAAGGTTTCTAGCCAATGAAGTGTTAATCTATTGGCAGTTCAGGGGTTATGATGAATTCGTGTATTCTCGTGTAGCGACATGATATGTATAGTGAGCGACATGGGAATTTCAAAGTTGAGGACCAAGGTTGCAGTTTGGTGTTGACAAAAATGTCACGAGCTCGAAGGAGCCGAGAAGAATTAGATGTTCAAAGTAAGCTGACATTATCCTAGTGTCGCCTGGGAATGGTGTTTTGTGGAAAGAGCATTGTGTATTGATTTGCGGATTCTTGATCTGCTTTACAGAATTAGTACAGTTGGTGGTATGGATGTGTGGACTTGGCTACCATGGCGGAAGGTCGTGGGAGCGTACCCCATGGGGAAATTGTATGAGTGTGACATGCTAGTCACTTAATTGTTAAAGATTGAAACCAAGTACGGAGATTTTGGTACTATCGTAAATGTGGGAGTTTACGCCTAGAAGGCGCTCTATTCCTTTGGTTGTGAACTGTGAGGGTTATGCCAGATTGAGACGGCTTAATTGGTATACCACAATAATAAAACTTCCTTTTATTTTTTTTATTCGGATCGGATTTATGTTGGCTTCGTTGGGAGGCTCGCGTAGTTTGTTACGTCAGCTCCAAAAGGATAAGTTGCGTTGGAATTGATAAAGTTCCGTGGAGTTCATAATTGCACCTTAGGATGGCATAGCCTTAAAAGTGAAGGGCGAGGTTCAAACGAGGAAAGGCTTACGGTGGATACCTAGGCACCCAGGGACGAGGAAGGGCGTAGTAATCGACGAAATGCTTCGGGGAGTTGAAAATAAGCATAGATCCGGAGATTCCCGAATAGGGCAACCTTTCGAACTGCTACTGAATCCATGGGCAGGCAAGAGACAACCTGGCGAACTGAAACATCTTAGTAGCCAGAGGAAAAGAAAGAAAAAGCGATTCCCATAGTAGTGGCGAGCGAAATGGGAGCAGCCTAAACCGTGAAAACGGGGTTGTGGGAGAGCAATACAAGCGTCGTGCTGCTAGGATGTGCTGAATCCCACAAGGAATTCATGAAGAAAGGGAAAATCCCGTTATGGAAAAATCAAGAGTTTTTTATCAAGCTCCCTTTCAAGAAAAATGAAAACATCAATCCGACAAAAGCCAGTCATTCAGGCATGAATCCAGATCATCTTCAACTTGCAAAGAAAGAATGCGAAGAACTTTTGGAATTTGATCTGATAGAGCTGTCGGATTCACAATGGGCATGCGAAGCATTTTATGTCAACAAAAGAGCTGAGCAGACAAGAGGAAAACTCAGGTTAGTTATTAATTACCAGCCGCTAAACCATTTCCTCCAAGATGATAAATTTTCCATACCAAAGAAACTCACTCTTTTCTCCCACTTAGCCAAGGCCAAATATTTTTCCAAGTTTGATTTAAAATCTGGATTTTGGGAATTGGGAATCCACCCTGAAGACCGACCCAAAACGGGATTTTGCATCCCCGATCATCACTTCCAGTGGAAAGTCATGCCCTTCGGTTTGAAAACTGCACCCTCCTTGTTCCAAAAAGCCATGATAAAAATCTTCCAACCCATCCTCCATACCTCATTAGTTTACATTGATGATATCCTGTTATTTAGTGAGACATTGGACGAACATGTCAACTTGCTTCATCAATTTGAGGCATTGGTAACAAAGTACGGAATCATGCTTTCAGCAAAAAAGATGGTACTTTCTCAAAAGGAGATTGATTTTCTTGGAATGCATTTTTCCCGAGGTGAATATAGTCCAGGACCGCATATATGTCAGGAACTACTTAAATTTCCGGATACCAACTTCACAACAAAGCAGATCCAACAGTTCTTGGGTGTCATCAATTATGTTAGAGATTTCATCCCAAATATCTCTACATACATTTCACCACTCAGTGAAATGCTCAAGAAAAATGCAACATCACGGGGAGAGAAACAAGATGAAGCAGTCAGAAAAATAAAGGAGATATGTAAAAATGTCAAGTCTCTCTACATCCCTTCAGATGGAAAGAAGATACTACAAACTGATGCCAGCCATGAATATTGGAGTGCTGTTCTATTTGAAGAAAAAGATGGCCAACGGAAAATATGCGGATACGCCGGCGGAAAGTGTAAAGATGCCGAGCAACATTATCATTCCACCTTCAAGGAAATTCTTGCAGTAAAGAATGGAATCAAGAAATTCAATTTCTTCCTTATTCATACAGAATTTCTAGTGAAAATGGATATGAAGGCTTTCCCAAAAATGATCCGGATAAATTCAAAAATTATCCCCAATCCTCAGATTCTAAGATGGGCTCAATGGTTTTCTCCATACAAATTTCAAGTCAAGCACCTGCAAGGAAAAGATAATATTCTCGCAGATTTTCTATCGCGACCGGAAGAATTCTCAAAAAGATTTTCTCCAGCATAACTGAATCCAAACAGCCACATCTTTATGTTTTCAAACACACCGGGAACTAGTTCATTAAAGCCAACAGATCATCCACCAGAGTTGTTCAACCTCATGGATCCCTTTGATCCGTCGATTATTATGGAAAGAAGAACTTATTATGAGCTTCAAGTTTTCCGGCAATATGGAGGATCCATTCTCAAACCTTTTGGGGTCAATCCAGAATATCCATTCTGCCATATATTCATAGCTCAAGCCAAGGACTTTCCACAAGAACTACTATGGTTCTTCTGGTACCTATGCCATCAGTATTATATTTTCATGGAATTCAAGTGCAACGTCTTCAAGGATTTTGATGCCATTGCACCAGCCCTTAGAATATTTTTACTATGGTTCAAACCTAGAAGATATTGGATTAAATGTTTCAGCGATTCCTATGCAGCAAAATTATTCATGTTTCATAGGCCAGTAAAGATTATTA
>MCJB01040935.1:9513-67582 GCA_002018475.1 Nicotiana obtusifolia | reverse complement strand
CTTAAGGTGGTCATTTTTCAGGAGCTGAATCTGTTCTTTGATGGAAACCGTCTCCTTTTGTTGTTGTTGGAAGAAGTGGAAGAGTAAAGTTCCAACGCTTTGATTAGTCCTTCATCGCGAGACGATGTTTGCTCCATCTTTTTCTCAATTATTTCCACCTTGCTCATCATTTTATTTTGTGTATGAGCCACGTTCTTTATGGTGTTGCCAATGTTGGTCAGAGCTTTGTTTTGGCAGATGGAGTTTTCAGATTGCCAGTTTATTGTTGCCTCGATGTCACTTGTTGGGGGTTTTTCTCCAGTAGGCAGCACTATATTTTTCTTGGAAATTTTTGGAGCATGGCTAATTCCCTCTTGTTCTTCCTTTCGAATGGATGGAAAGGTCGGTCCATGTATGAAAATAGAGTAAGTGTACTCTTTGAAAGTTAGCTTGTTGTAGAACGGTCCATGTATGAAAATAGAGTAAGTGTACTCTTTGAAAGTTAGCTTATTGTAGTACGAAAGTTTCCCGAGTTATGAACAGCTAACGTTGGTTATAGTACAAAAGTTTTCTGAGTTGTGTAGCTTGGCAAGGTTGAAGCCAGCCCCATTTGTAGGAAAACTTTTGCGACTATAAACAAATTAACTATTTTTGTAGCTTGGCAAGAGCCAGCCCCTTGGTGTAGCTTGGCAAGAGCCAGCCCCCTTTTTGTAGGGAAACTTTCGTACCTATGATTAAGCTTGCTTTCCTCGAGTCTCTTGCTTTGTTTCTCGTACTGTGGTGTCGTTCCTACAATTAGGCTTGCTTTCACGGAGTCCCTTGCTTTGTTCCTTATACTGTGGTATCAGAGCCAGCCCATCCTTTCGAGGGGAGGAACAGTTTACCAAATATGTGTGAGTCGTTTCCATCTTCGTCTTCTTTAGCTAAAATGAATATGTCACCTACCCTGTACAAAACCCTGTCCAAAAAATATGATTACCTTTACGAAGTAGATATACTACTAGACGAACAAAAGGTGTCCTCCACTGAACTACCTCTTATAAATCCCTACTCAGCCTTCGCCAAAAAATCCTTTGCACCATGGACCCAAATACGTTCCCTTGTCCAACATAGACCAAAAGGAGTTAAAGAATATGTTGCCGCATCAAAACTTGACCAGCATCCTATCCTCGCCACCTGAGAAGAACAATTTATCACCCTTCAAATCCCAGACGATTTTCCCAGGCAATGGAGAGAGCATGGGTTTACCCATATCCATTTTGGTGCTATCCCAATTGCTCTAACCAATCACGGAAGAAAAGGTCAGCCGGTGGTAGCTCTACTTTCTCTTCTCGATACCAGATATTTGGAGTACCAACATGCAAACTTGGGTACTGCCGAAGTCACCTTGAATGCCGAGACTGTTTTCATAACAATCTTTCCAAACTTCAACATGTCTCTCTATGATCCCTACTTAACCGAAGCTCTTAAATTCAAGTCCAAATCCAAGGAGCCCTCAAGCAAAAGATTCCATACAAGCTACTCTTCACCACCAAATGGCATGGCGAGTCCAGAATCACGCCATGGATCTCTGTCTTCCAGGAGGAGAAAATTCTCTTCTCCTAAACATTGATGCCACTAAAGGAAATACCATGTGCACCTAAATACCCAGACAAATTTCAAGAGATGAACTTGTCAAAATTCTTCCTGATTCCTGGATCACAAATTATGAAAAGTTAAGAGAATCAGAAGAATCCTTACAATCTGGTGAACCAACCTTTACCAAAAGAAATGACAAAACTGTTTGCATAAGCTTCGACCATTCCCACCTCAAAAAACCCAATAAAACCATATTTTCTTGCCAAATGATCCAACTCAAAGATACAACAGATACATATCCTGAACCAGATACAGAACTCTTTTGGAACATACAAAGCATCATGGAAGAACATGATTGGTGCCGAACTTTCGACAAAAATGGATCAAAAACTTGGTGGTTCAAGTGCCCCTTTATGGGACACTGCCCTTGGGATCTTGATTGCAACTGTCAAGACTGTTTAGACGATCCAAATGGAGAATACTATGGAGAAAAGTTAAGCCTCAACAAAACAAAACCAAAATCTAAGAAAAAAGGAAAAACTACTGAAAAACAATTCCGAGCCAGATATGAAAATAAAGACCCTTCAATTGGCTCATTAAGCCGCCCAGGGAAATATGAATTTCTTGTTAGTTACCAACCCCAAGAATGGCCAAAATTACCAGAAAAATTCACTCCAAGTTGGGAAGATAGCGAACCTACACCCAAACCCGATCCACCACCAATTCATACCTTACAACCCAAAAAGCCACCTGAACCTAAAACTTCGCAAACTCCGAAAATCAAAAATCCCCCGCAACCACAGATATTCATGTTGAGTTCTTCAAGCTCCAGTCATACCCACGATTTTCCTTCACTACAACCTTTTGAAAAGGAGGGAATTAGCCATGCTCCAAAAATTCCCAAGAAAAATGTAGTGCTGCCTACTGGAGAAAAACCCCCAACAAGTGACATCGAGGCAACACTAAACTGGCAATCTGAAAACTCCATCTGCCAAAACAAAGCTCTGACCAACATTGGCAACACCATAAAGAACGTGGCTCATACACAAAACAAAATGATGAGCAAGGTGGAAACAATTGAGAAAAAGATGGAGCAAACATCGTCTCGCCATGAAGGAGTAATCAAAGCGTTGGAACTGAGGTTGGTAAATCTACAATATGAGATTTGTCCGCTAGGAACTTCACACTTCTACTTCTTCCAACAACAACAAAAGGAGACGGTTTCCATCAAAGAACAGATTCAGCTCTTGAGAAATGACCACCTAATCCACAAATAACCCTAGTTGTCACCTCAAAACCTACCTTTTTTCCTATGTCTCCACAACCATATTCTCCACCTAAATTAGACAACACCTTTTCTACTTTCCCATCTGCCTCTCAAAATCCATTCTCTTTCACCCAACCTGTAAAAGAAGAACAGGAGTTTGATATTGCAAAATTAGTTTGGGAAAGGAAAGATGCCATTGCAGCACAAAAACAAGCCAAGAAAAGATGAGACCATGCAGAAAGTTCAAAAGGGTCCAACCCAGAAAATTTTATGATTTCTGACCAGAAGGCTCAAGACCTCTACGTCTCTCAACCAAGAAGCATATCAGAAGAAGAAACTCCATGGTCCGAATCTCTGAATTCATCAGAAGAGGAATCCACGGAAGATAGCTCTCAATCAAGCGATGAATCCGCGACGGATTCTTCTGAAGATGACGATCCCCCAATATTTGTAAACCAGCCAAGAGAGCCAGAANCATTCGGATCCTACATGAAGTTTTCTGCGGAGATATTGGCCAAAGACAGGAGAAAATGCGAAGACAGCTCTTCGAGATGAAGTGCGTGTCATTCGACAGAAATGATATTGACAGACATTTTCAAAAAATGGCCAAGATATACTTTGAAATCGGTGGAGACATCAATCTGAAGCAAGCCTTCGTCTCTTCTCTTCCAAAGTTGCTGGCAAGCCGAGCCATGACCATCATTGAAGAAAAGTTCCAGTCCATAACCATCCCACAAATTGGTTACATCAGGCAGGCTATTTTCGTCGCATTGGATGACATTTGTACAAAGCGGTCAGCCTTAAAGCAAATTATCCAGCACAATCCAGCGCTTGACAAGGCATGCCGCAAAACTGATCTAATCACCGGATCAGGATGTTCCTACAGCACGTCCAGACGACGGAAAGAATTCAGGAGGTTCAAATGGCCAAGAATTCCAGATGGAAGATCAAGATCCAAGAGACGCACAAAGGGGGCTGGCTTCAACCTTGCCAAGCTACATAACTCAGAAAACTTTTGTACTATAACCAACGTTAGCTGTTCATAACTCGGGAAACTTTCGCTCTACAATAAGCTAACTTTCAAAGAGTACACTTACTCTATTTTCATACATGGACCGTTCCACAACAAGCCAACTTTCAAAGAGTACACTTACTCTATTTTCATACATGGACCGACCTTTCCATCCACTCGAAAGGAAGAACAAGAGGGAAATTAAGAAAGAACTCATATGTAATATATCACAAGAGATTTACAAAGAGTGGACGAAAATTACAAGAAAATTCTAGGATGACTCTAGGGTGTTTTACAAGAGGATTTTCTGAACTTGTACTAGGTTATTTTCTGATCTTTCTAAGACGATTATAAGATAATTTTCTAATGATCCTACAACTACTACAAGCCCTCCTTTATATAGGACTAGGAGGTTATTACAAGACAAACAATCTAGATAAAGCAAACCTATTTGATGGAAACGACTCACACATATTTGGTAAACTGTTCCTCCCTCCGAAAGGATGGGCTGGCTCTGATACCACAGTATAAGGAACAAAGCAAGGGACTCCGTGAAAGCAAGCCTAATTGTAGGACGACACCACAGTACGAGAAACAAAGCAAGAGACTCGAGGAAAGCAAGCTTAATCATAGGTACGAAAGTTTCCCTACAAAAAGGGGGCTGGCTCTTGCCAAGCTACACCAAGGGGCTGGCTCTTGCCAAGCTACACAAACAGTTAATTTGTTTATAGTTGCAAAAGTTTTCCTACAAAGGGGGCTGGCTTCAACCTTGTCAAGCTACACAACTCAGAAAACCTTTGTACTATAACCAATGTTAGTTGTTCATAACTCGGGAAACTTTCGCACTACAATAAGCTAACTTTCAAAGAGTACACTTGCTCTATTTTCTTACATGGACCGTTCCACAACAAGCTAACTTTCAAAGAGTACACTTACTCTATTTTCATACATGGACCGACCTTTCCATCCACTCGAAAGGAAGAACAAGAGGGAAATTTAGAAAGAACTCATATGTAATATATCACAAGAGATTTACAAAGAGTGGACGAAAATTACAAGAAAATTCTAGGATGACTCTAGGGTTTTATACAAGAGGATTTTCTGAACTTGTACTAGGTAATTTTCTGATCTTTCTAAGATGATTATAAGATAATTTTCTGATGATCCTACAACTACTACAAGCCCTCCTTTATATAGGACTAGGAGGTTATTACAAGACAAACAATCTAGATAAAGCAAACCTATTTACATGTCAAACTTATCTACAAGTGGGTCCTTCCCGGCATGTGAAGAACTTTAGGCAAAACCACTAAAAACTCTTGAAAGCATGTGAACGGGTTGAAATCTACATGGTGTAGCATGTGAAAGCATGTGATGCCATGTGAATGTACGGTGTTGCATGTGAAGAAGCATGTGGAGGCATGTGAAAACAAGGTGTAATGGGGCCCGCATAACATGGAAAGATGTGGAAATTCGTCTTGGAATGGGTAGGATATGTTTAGAGAGTTTTTGGATATTTATGGTAGGAAAACAACGAGAAGTAGGGCCCGGCTAGTATGGAAAGATGTGGGAATTTGTCTTGGCATGGGTAGGATATTTTTGAGGATTTTTTGATAGGTAATTGAGGATTAAGGTGGGATTAGCAAGGATTAAGGCAATTATCCTTTGTCGATCACTGAATTGCCTTCCAGGCATCTTTTCGAAGACCTTGTGAAGTAGCGCCTGGAACTTGACGGTTCGTCACTGCTATGTTCTTTTCCCTTTGGACTGAGAGATGTAATCTGCAACTTTAATCGGGAAATGTCGTCAGTGATCCTTTCTCGGATGACTTCATATGGTGTTTGATATTCTTTTGCAGCTTCCCGGACTCTTTCCCAGTGAGGATGGGTACTGGTATAATTCCAGCTTGCCCATTCTTTTGGCCATATCTCTTTTGGGATGCACCTATTTTGCTGGAAAATGATTCTTTGTGCCTCGCTATACTCTTCTTCCATGGATAAAATGGACACGGAAAATTTCCACCAGAATGATGCTTCTGCTTGCGCCTGGACTTTTCAATTAATAATCTTTACTGGCCTCTGAAACCTGAATAATTTTGCTGCATAGGAATCGCTGAAACATTTAATCCAATATCTTCTAGGTTTGAATCATAGTAAAAATATTCTAAGGGCTGGTGCAATGGCATCAAAATCCTTGAAGACGTTGCACTTGAATTCCATGAAAATATAATACTGATGGCATAGGTACCAGAAGAACCATAGTAGTTCTTGTGGAAAGTCCTTGGCTTGAGCTATGAATATATGGCAGAATGGATATTCTGGATTGACACCAAAAGGTTTGAGAATGGTTCCTCCATATTGCCGGAAAACTTGAAGCTCATAATAAGTTCTTCTTTCCATAATAATCGACGGATCAAAGGGATCCATGAGGTGGAACAACTCTGATGGATGGTCTGTCGGCTTTATTGAACTAGTTCCCAGTGTGTTTGAAAACATAAAGATGTGGCTGTTTGGCTTCAGTTTTGCTGGAGAAAATCTTTTTGAGAATTGTTCCGGTCGCAATAGAAAATCTGCGAGAATATTATCTTTTCCTTTCAGGTGTTTGACTTGAAACTTGTATGGAGAAAACCATTGAGCCCATCTGAGAATCTGAGGATTGGGGATAATTTTTGAATTTATCCGGATCATTTTTGGGAAAGCCTTCATATCCATTTCCACTAGAAATTCTGTATGAATAAGGAAGAAATTGAATTTCTTGATTCCATTCTTTACTGCAAGAATTTCCTTGAAGGTGGAATGATAATGTTGCTCAGCATCTTTAAACTTTCTGCCGGCGTATCCGCATATTTTTCGTTGGCCATCTTTTTCTTCAAATAGAACAGCACTCCAATATTCATGGCTGGCATCAGTTTGCAGTATCTTCTTTCCATCTGAAGGGATGTAGAGAGACTTGACATTTTTACATATCTCCTTCATTTTTCTGACTACTTTATCCTGTTTCTCTCCCCATGATGTTGCATTTTTCTTGAGCATTTCTGTGAGTGGTGAAATGTATGTAGAGATATTTGGGATGAAATCTCTAACATAATTGATGACACCCAAGAACTGTTGGATCTTCTTTGTTGTGAGGTTGGTATTCGGAAATTTAAGTAGTTCCTGACATATATGCGGTCCTGGACTGTATTCACCTCGGGCAAAATGCATTCCAAGAAAATCAATCTCCTTTTGAGCAAGTACCATCTTTTTTGCTGAGAGCATGATCCCGTACTTTGTTACCAATGCCTCAAATTGACGAAGCAAGTTGACATGTTCGTCCAATGTCTCACTAAATAACAGGATATCATCAATGTAAACTAATGAGGTATGGAGGATGGGTTGGAAGATTTTTATCATGGCTTTTTGGAACAAGGAGGGTGCAGTTTTCAAACCGAAGGGCATGACTTTCCACTGGAAGTGATGATCGGGGATGCAAAATCCCGTTTTGGGTCGGTCTTCAGGGTGGATTCCCAATTGCCAAAATCCAGATTTTAAATCAAACTTGGAAAAATATTTGGCCTTGGCTAAGTGGGAGAAAAGAGTGAGTTTATTTGGTATGGAAAATTTATCATCTTGGAGGAAATGGTTTAGCGGCTGGTAATTAATAACTAACCTGAGTTTTCCTCTTGTCTGCTCAGCTCTTTTGTTGACATAAAATGCTTCGCATGCCCATTGTGAATCCGACGGCTCTATCAGATCAAATTCCAAAAGTTCTTCGCATTCTTTCTTTGCAAGTTGAAGATGATCTGGATTCATTCCTGAATGACTGGCTTTTGTCGGATTGATGTTTTCATTTTTCTTGAAAGGGAGCTTGATAAAAAACTCTTGGTTTTTCCATAACGGGCTTTTCCCTTTCTTCATGAAATCCTTGTGGGATTCAGCACATGAATGTTCAATGAGATTCTTCTCAATCTCTTTGATTTGTTCGTCATCGGTGATCTGGAATAGCCTTGGAATCTCAGAATAAGGTCTGAACTGCTTTTTAAAAGCTATCCCGTTGGCCTTGATCTGGAGTTGATCTTTAAGCTGCCTGTAAATGTCAAATCCAATAATAAGATCTTTTCCTGGCACATCAGATCCTAGCAGCTTGGTTCTGTACTTCAATGCTGGAAAGAACTCAATCGTGACTGGGTGCTTTGTAATGACAGTTGTGGTTAGGATTGCATTTGATGCAGTGTTGAAATCCTTAAAATGCGGCACCCATTGATCTTCAGGGAGAACAGCAGGATTTATGAGTGAGGATGCAGCTCCGGTGTCAATGAAAGCAATAACTCGAGCTGGTTTATCCCATTTGGATGTGTAGACTTTGAGTTCTACTTGAGGAACGACTGTGAGAGCATTGATCTCCTCTCGGGCCTCGATCACTGGTTTTGAGATTTGGTACTGATCATTGCCTTGATCTTCATAGATATCGAGAGAGAATATAGTTTCTTCATTGGGTTCATCATCCATAGAGAATATGGATTCAAGGTCTTCCTCTTTTGCAAGATGTATGCCAGTGTAATCTTCAATTTCTTCAAGGAGTTTGACAGATCTTCTTGACTGAGGATAATTTTTTGCAAAATGTCCTATCTTATGGCAAATAAAGCATCTGTCTTTCTTGTGAAAATTTCCTGGCCTTCTGCGTCTGAAATACTTTGTGCGTCTCTTGGATCTTGATCTTCCATCTGGAATTCTTGGCCATCTGAATCTCCTGAATTCTTTCCGTCGTCTGGACTTGCTGCAGGAACATCCTGATCCGGTGATTAGATCAGTTTTGCGGCATGCCTTGTCAAGCGCTGGATTGTGCTGGATAATTTGCTTCAAGGCTGAGCGCTTGGAACAGATGTCATCTAGTGCGACGAAAATAGCCTGCCTGATGTAACCAATTTGTGGGATGGTTATGGACTGGAATTTTTCTTCAATAATGGTCATGGTTCGGCTTGCTAACAGCTTTGGAAGGGAAGAGACGAAAGCTTGCTTCAGATTGATGTCTCCGCCGATTTCAAAATATATCTTGGCCATTTTTTGAAAATGTCTGTCAATATCATTTCTGTCGAATGACACACACTTCATCTCGAAGAGTTGTCTTCGCATTTTCTCCTATCGTTGGCCAGTATCTCCGCAGAAAACTTCATGTAGAACCCGGATGTTGAAGGCAAAATCTTGGGAAGCAAGAAAAATATTCTTGTCGTGAATCCCAAGGGAGTTCCACCAATCTCTGAGGATTCCTGAGAAACGTGAAGCGAGTTCTGACAAGATGACATACTTTTCTCGTTCTGCCAAGTTTTTGGTCACCATCCAAGTATAGAAGTCTTGGATTCTCTAAGGCCATTTTGAAACCTTGACGTCGTCCAAGGTGAAAGTATGGAAGCCTGTTCCAACTGGCTTGGACGCCATGGGTTCATATCTTGTTTCTGGGATTGGCTCATATGTCATGCCTTCTTGTTCGTCATCTATCTCAGATACTTCTGGCTCTCTTGGCTGATTTACAAATATTGGGGGATTGTCATCTTCTAAAGAGTCCGTCACGGATTCATCGCTTGATTGAGAGCTATCTTCCGTGGATTCCTCTTCTGATGAATTCAGAGATTCGGACCATGGAGTCTCTTCTTCTGATATGCATCTTGGCTGAGAGACATAGAGGTCTGGAGCCTTCTGGTCAGAAATCATAAGATTTTCTGGGTTGGACCCTTTTGAACGATCTGCATGGTCTCGTCTTTTCTTGGCTTGTTTTTGTGCTGCAATGGCATCTTTCCTTTCCCAAACCAATTTTGCAATATCAAACTCCTGTTCTCCTTTTATAGGTTGGGTGAAAGAGAATGGATTTTGAGAGGCATATGGGAAAGTAGAAAAGGTGTTGTCTAATTTAGGTGGGGAATACGGTTGTGGAGACATCGGGAAAAAGGTAGGTTTTGAGGTGACAACTGGGGTTATTTGTGGATGAGAGTGGTCATTTCTTAAAAGCTGAATCTGTTCTTTGAGGGAAACCGTCTCTTTTTGCTGTTGTTGGAAGAATTGGAAAAGTGAAGTTCCTGGTGTACAAATCTCATATTGTAAATTTGCCAACCTCAGTTCCAGCACTTTGATCAGTCCTTCATGGCGAGACGATGTTTGCTCCATCTTTTTCTCAATTGTTTCCACCTTACTCATCATTTTGTTTTGTGTATGAACCACGTTCTTTATGGTGTTTCCAATGTTGGTCAGAACCTTGTTTTGGCAGATGGAGTTTTCGGATTGCCAGTTTAGTGTTGCCTCGATGTCACTTGTTGGAGGTTTTTCTCCAGTAGGCAATACTACGTTTTTCTTGGAAATTTTTGGAGCATGGCTAATTCCTTCCTTTTCAAAAGGTTGTAGTGAAGGAAAGTCGTGGGTATGACTGGAGCTTGAAGAACTCAACATGAATATCTGCGGTTGCGGGGGATTTTTGATTTTCGGAGTTTGCGAAGTTTTAGGTTCAGGTGGCTTTTTGGGTTGTAAGGTATGAATTGGTGGTGGATCGGGTTTGGGTGTAGGTTCGCTATCTTCCCAACTTGGAGTGAATTTTTTTGGTAATTTTGGCCATTCCTGGGGTTGGTAACTAACAAGAAATTCATATTTCCCTGGGCGGCTTAATGAGCCAATTGAAGGGTCTTTATTTTCATATCTGGCTCGGAATTATTTTTCAGTGGTTTTGCCCTTTTTCTTGGATTTTTGGTTGGTTTTGTTGAGGCTGAACTTTTCTTCATAGTATTCTCCATTTGGATCTTCGAAACAGTCTTGACAGTTACAATCAAGATCCCAAGGGCAGTGTCCCGTAAAGGGGCATTTGAACCACCAAATTTTTGATCCATTTTTGTCGAAAGTTCGGCACCAATCATGTTCTTCCATGATGCTTTGTATGTTCCAAAAGAGTTCTGTATCAGGTTCAGGGTATGTATCTGTTGTATCTTTGGGTTGGATCATTTGGCAAGAAAAGATGGTTTTATTGGGTTTTTTGAGGTGGGAATGGTCAAAGCTTATGCAAACAGTTTTGTCATTTCTTTTGGTAAAGGTTGGTTCACCAGATTGTAAGGATTCTTCTGATTCTCTCAACTTTTCATAATTTGTGATCCATCAATCAGGAAGAATTTTGACAAGTTCGTCTCTTGTAATTTGTCTGGGTATTTGGGTGTACATGGTATTTCCTTTAGTGGCATCAATGTTTAGGAGAAGAGCATTTTCTCCTTCTGGAAGACAGAGATCCATGGCGTGATTCTGGACTCGCCATGCCATTTGGTGGTGAAGAGTAGCTTGTATGGAATCTTTGGCTTGAGGGGCTCCTTGGATTTGGACTTGGATTTTAAGAGCTTCGGTTAAGTAGGGATCATAGAGAGACATGTTGAAGTTTGGAAAGATTGTTATGAAAACAGTCCCGGCATTCAAGGTGACTTCGGCAGTACCCAAGTTTGCATGTTGGTACTCCAAATATTTGGTATCGAGAAGAGAAAGTCGAGCTACCACCGGCTGACCTTTTCTTCCGTGATAGGTTAGAGCAATTCAGATAGCACCAAAATGGATATGGGTAAACCCATGCTCTCTCCATTGCCTGGGAAAATCGTCTGGAATTTGAAGGGTAATAAACTGTTCTTCTCTGGTGGCGATGATAGGATGCTGGTCAAGTTTTGATGTAGCAACATATTCTTTAACTCCTTTTGGTCTATGTTGGACAAGGGAACGTATTTGGGTCCATGGTGCAAAGGATTTTTTGGCGAAGGCTGAGTAAGGATTTATGAGGGGTAGTTCAATGGAGGACACTTTTTGTTCATCTGGTAAGATATCTACTTCGTAAAGGTAATCATATTTTTTGGACAGGGTTTTGTACAGAGTAGGTGACATATTCATTTTAGCTAAGGAAGACGAAGATGGAAACGACTCAGATATATTTGGTAAACTGTTCCTCCCTCCGAAAGGATGGGCTGGCTCTGATACCACAGTATAAAGAACAGAGCAAGGGACTCCGTGAAAGCAAGCCTAATCGTAGGAACGGCACCACAGTACGAGAAACAAAGCAAGAGACTCGAGGAAAGCAAGCTTAATCATAGGTACGAAAGTTTCCCTACAAAAATAAAAGGGTTGGCTTCAACCCGAGCCCAGGTATACCTTCCGGCCGGGTGCGTCAAGGCGGATCGAGACTTGCTCCAGCTCCTCGATGGTTGACTTGGTCGCGTCGGTCTCGTCCGGGACGACAAAAGATCGGGTTATCCCGAAGTGGTCTTCATCGGGCTGGTCTCGCTCACCCTCATCTGTCGAAGGCGGCTTTTGTGATTGCTATTTGGCCCTCGATTGAGGATTGGTAGACCTTGGTGTTGTTTCTTCTATTGCGAACATCTCTCTTGCCGCGTGTTGTTCTCCATAAACGGTGATGATCCCTTCAGCCAAGGGAAACTTTAACATCTGATGCAAGGTCGAGGGTACGGCCTTAATATCATGTATCCAGGGCCTTCCAAGCAGGGCATTATACCTTATATCGCCCTCGATTATGCAGAACTTCGTTGCCCTGGTGGTGCCAGCGACGTTCACCATCAGTGTTATTTCTCCCTTCGTTGTCTCCGATGCTATATTAAAACCGTTGAGTACTCGGACCTCGGAAATGATTTGGTTCGTTAATCCCAGCTGTTTGACGACCCAAGACCGGACTATGTTGGCTGAACTTCCGGGGTCGATGAGTACACGCTTCACTCGAGTATCGTGTATCAACATTGATATCACCAGCGCGTCGTGTGGGGTTGTACAAGGCCCTCGATATCTCTGTCGCTGAAGTATAAAGTTCCTTCCGTTGCATAGTCCAGAGTTCGTTTCTCTCGGGTGATGGAAATCTTTGTACGTTTCAGTATCGGTACTTGGGGCGCATCCGTACCTCCAATTATCATGTTGATCGTATGCTTCAGTTCTTTTTGATCTACCGGCCTGTCCCTGTTTTCATAATGATTCTTTGCTCGATCGCTGAGAAATTCCCGAAGATGTCCGTTCTCGAGCAACCGAGCTACCTCCTCCCTCAATTGTCGGCAGTCTTCCGTCCTATGCCCGTGAGTGCCATGATATTTGCATACAAGGTTCGGGTCCCTCTTGGCGGGGTCTGTTTGTAATGGTTTTGGCCATCTGGTGTCTTTGATGCGCCCGATTGCTGCAACTAGGGCTGCCGAGTCGACATTAAAGTTATATTCAGACAGCCTAGGTGCTTCCTATCGATCGTTGGTTCGCTCGAAGTTGCCTTTCGGTAATGGCCTTCTGTTCCTTTGATTGATGTCGTACCTGTTTTCCTGTCTCGGGACTTTGTGTCCCCTCGACACAATCCGTCGATCTTCCGGGTATGGTCTGTGCCTATCTCGGTTCGACCTTGGTTCTCGAAAGCTGTCCCTTCGAGGTCGATCAAAAGCCTTAACTGAATATGACGAACCTGATGCAATCCCGACCTGATCGTCCTCTATCCTGATTTTTGACTGACCGGTTGTGAATGTCTGCCCAGGTGATGGCCGGGTATTCAATCAAACTCTGCTTGAGTTGTCTAGATGCTGCAGAACTGCCGATATTCAGTCCTTGGGTGAAAGCTTGTACTACCCAGTCGTCTGTAACTGGTGGCAGATCCATCCGCTCCATTTGGAATCGAGATACGAACTCCCTTAATGTTTCACTGTCACGCTGTCTGACTTTGAACAAGTCGGACTTCCTCGTTTCGACCTTAATGGCGCCTGCATGGGCTTTTACGAATGTATCGGCTAACATGGCGAAAGAGTCGATGGAGTTGGGTGGTAAATTATGATACCACGTCATTGCTCCCTTGGATAGAGTTTCTCCGAATTTTTTCAGGAGGACGGACTCGATTTCGTCGTCCTCGAGATCGTTCCCCTTTATGGCACAAGTATAATCTGTCACATGCTCATTTGGATCCAAAGTTCCGTTGTATTTAGGAATTTCGGGCATGCGAAACTTCTTCGGAATCGGCTTCGGAGCGGCGCTGGACGGGAAAGGCTTCTGCACGAATTTTTTGGCGTCCAATCCTTTCAATACTGGAGGTGCCCCCGGTATCTGGTCTACCCTCGAATTGTAAGTTTCGACCTTTTTATCGTTGGCTTCAATTCTTTTTTTCTCCTATCTCGGCTCGCTTTGTTAACTCCTCCAGCATTTTAATAATTCCGGAGTTGACTCCAGAACTGCTTTCATCCGGTTGTGCTGCGACCGGTTCGTTTTGCTCGGTTGTCGCCTGAGGAGGGACATTTTCTATTCTGCCCGGGTTCTGGGTGCGGCTTTACAATTGGGCTATCGCCGCTTGCTGAGCTTGTAGCATATCAAATATCACCTTGAGACTGATTTCAATCTCCCCGTTCTGCTGAACTCCGGAGTGGTTCTCCCCCCGGACGCTGTGTGATGAACCGGGTGCCTGGTCAGCATCGATCGCCACTTGAGAATTGGCATCGATTGGGACCTCATGTCCGGGCATAGTGTTGTTTTCAGCTTGGTTGTTAACCTCATTGTTGATGGGGAGTGATTGTGCCATGATCAATCTGTAACTTGAAAAATAAAGAATTCTGCAAAGAGCAAGCGTAAAATTGTGTTTGAAAGAGAACCGTATCAAAGGTTTACTAATATCCTTGGCCCCACTGTGGGCGCCAAACTGTTTACCCTTAAATCCGGATAACAATTGAATTTGTTCGTAGTGCTAAGGATCCGTAAACCAATTCGATACAGTATAAAATATAACGTAAATGATTAAAAGGTAGCAAACAAGAGAAGATAGCTGACCCACAAGTATTGAATAGCTGATGACAAAAATATAAGGAATAGGTAAGTATTTCGCTGAATGATGATAATAGCAAAGGATAGCAGTAAAATATATTGTTTCTTTCTGAATGAGTCGTGTTTTACAGTGAGGGGTGAATGTCCTTCTTATAGGTAGATGAAAGAATCCTAAATAAGGTAGAAGTCTAATTTACAAAATAAATCCCTTGAATTACGGGATGAGATATCCTGATATGATGCTTTAACGTCTATAACGGTTTGAGATAATTGCTCCTGGCGAAATATCCGGAATTGGCGAGATATACGGTTTGAATCTGATCCCTTGTCACGAGGTGTCCCTTGGCCGACCGATATCGGTTGTCCCATTTCGGCTGCTCCAGCCTATGTATCCGATTTGTTGATTCCGAGACCGGGGCGACCCGACTCCATATCATGCCCGGACCCGACTTCACTCGATTGCATCCGACCCAATACAATTAGGTTAAGCTTTTGATTGCTGGGTTTCAAACTTAAGAGAGGTTGTTGTTTGAGTTTAATGTTTGGAGCTTCTTCTGATGGAGGAGGAGTCAAAAATGATATACTTTAGTTTTTGAATTAATGTTAATCGAAATTGCATTATAAGGGAAGCAATATTTGATATTCTTTTTCTGAAGAAATGTGCTGGGTGGAAAGGACGGAAAATTGCATTATAAGGGAAGCATATGTTGCTGATCTGATGTTAGGAGTATTTACGAGAAAATAAATATGTATACAATGCTAACTTATCACGAACAAAACCCATTCAACAAAAGTTGTACAAATCGTCAAACAAATTCTTAAAAAGAGTTGAAGGGGATAACCTAAGAAAAACATCATCAAGAGGAGAAAACGCCAAGCCCTTTATTTAGATCTGACATTATTTAACGCTGATATTCAAATTTTCTAACTCCCAACCACTTCTGTCCATATATACATATATATAAATATATATTATATTAAAGGCAGAAACCTTTAAAGTTAAATGTTAAATTACTTATTTACCCCTTATATTAATCTACTAAATACTATATTCAAACTCCCATCACCGAATGTAAATATTTTTGGCGTTTCAACATATTTAGCAAAGGATGTACAGTATGTATAAATATGAGTAGAATAGATAGTTATGATCTCTTATGTGAGTGAGTTCTAATATTTTTTTTCCTTCAAGCTATGTGTATTTTTATCTATTCAGTTGATGATTATGTTACTTCTTTAAATCTCTTATTTTCTTTTGTGTTATCACTGCTTTTTTTTATTGTATTTGAGGATTCCAAACAACATAGAAATTTAAGAAATAAGCAATTTAGGTTCTATTCTAATAGACAACTGAGTGAGAAACTTGGAAATATGTGTATAAGTCATGTAATTTCTTTTTTGTCTGGTTTTAACTATGAAAGGCAAAGATAATTCTGAGTTGAGCCAACCACAAGATTATTAAGAGGTTGCACAAATATTTGTACAAAAATAATTAAGTTCTGTCAAACCTATACGCAATAGCCGCTCTTCTATCAATGTCTCAACAGTGATAAAAAAAAAACCAAAAAAATAAAAATGCAAACTCATCAACATTCATTATAGATAGTTTGCGTGTTGAGTTGCCTTCTATTTCGTATCCTTACCCAAAAAAGGAAAGGAAAGAAAAGAAAAAGGGAAAAGCCCAACTCATTAGTCGTTAACATTCGTGAAATGCGCTCAGAAATGAAAATAATTCTCCACTTTCTTCTGCTTCTTTTGATTCAGGAGTTTGCTTATTCATTGGGATTATGCAACATAAACCAGAAGCCTTTGGGTCCTGCGGTTGTGTTTGGTCGTAGACCGCCTCAGCGGCCACCACCTTCTCCAAAGCCTAATCCACCAGTACGTCCTTTCCTTAAACCACCACCACCGCCGCCGCAGCCACCGCCATCACCCTTTTCATGTGTAACGCCACCAGCACCTTACCCCTAGTGCCACGCCATCTATATGCAGAGGCGGGTCCAAAGTTTAAGCTTTATAGGCTCAGTCTTGAAGGTTCTTAGCATTGAACTTATTGTATATTTAAAGTTACTGAGTTCATATTTACTTTGTATTGCAATTTTAGTGAATTTTATACATAAATCTTTAAAAGTAATGAGTTCAGATGAATCCGGCATTAATCAACAACATCCGCCTCTGTCTATCCGATACTTGTTCTGGTTAACCATTTCTCTTTTTTCTTGCTTTTTTATTTCTTAATAATGTAAGATATCTTTTTCAGGAAAATCGCTCAGAAAGTTTTAGGATTAATGCTCTACTGCATGCAATGTTTTTCGTTTTGAACTAGTCGCAAAGACATCCTTTAATAATATGGGTGTCATCCGATTCACAGCTTTAAAAGTTTCATTTTATGCGCGTAAAAAATGTATGGTCTAAAAAATTGTAAATATATAGAATAGTCAAACACGATTTGAAAACTAATTCAAATTAACCAATTAGGGACATAAAGTAAACCTTTAAAACACCAGGGGGTGGTGGCGCAGTTGGCTAGCGCGTAGGTCTACGTACTAGCTTCTGAGTGATCCTGAAGTCGAGAGTTTGAGCCTCTTCTCACGGTCTTACCCCATATTAATTTTTCGTAGTCGGTTTAGATTAACTAGGTTTAATGAAGGTTAGGTCTTATGTCTCCTCTTTGTCGTACAGTCAGATCTCTCTATAACAGTATTTTTATATAATAACACTTTACTATAAAAGTCAAATTTTCTTCGAAAACAAATTCTCATATATGTGTTCTCTATAACAGCACTTCGCTATAACATTCAAAAATATCCGGAACAAACGAGACTGTTATAGAGAAATTTGATTGTACTAATTTTTCCTTTGAGTTATTAATGTACACGGTAGGGGTCTAGGCCAACCCCCACCAGCACAGGAGATGAAATCCTGAGTGGATGGATTGATAAAAAAAAAGTAAACTGAGAATTTATTTATTAGAAATTACACACTACAACAGTTCTGATCTTGTGGATCGTTAGATAGAGAAGATAACCCATGCATATCATGCTGATTACCAAGTTTTGCTAGATGCCTACAACCATTAATAGAAATAGATTTTATATAATCATCTCCCACATTGTCAGCCAGCATCCTGGTCATGACATAGGTTAGAGGAATAACTAGACAGCAGAGTTTATTGACACTAGAAAGTATAGATGCATGCTTTGCCAAAAGGTGAGCCACTTTATTGCCTTGACGGAAGTTATGCTGGATCACTACTATGCCTATTTTGGATATTAACCACCTGCATGTATTAATGATAGAGTCATAAGTTATACAGTCATTGTTAATGTAAACAATTACATGTGTGGCATCTGTTTCCACCTCTAAAGGATATAGCTTCATTTCACGAGCAAGATGTAATCCATGGTGGAGGGCTTGTAGTTTGGGTTCAATTGGTGCTCTTGAGTAATATCTCATTTGGAATCCTAGAACCCAATCTCCATTGGAGTTCCTAAATACTCCCCCTACTCCTCCATGTGTATTTCCGATTTTGAAGGCCTCGTGTATATTTAGCTTGTACCAACCTCTACGTGGTGCTGATCAACTAAATTTAACGGGAATCTGCCTATGTAGATTTATCTCCCGATTAGTCAATAATTTGTACTGAGTGGCTTGGATTAGTATAAAAGTTAAGGAGATTTCTTTTGATGTGTTGTTTATGTTATTATTGTTTCTATTTATCCAGATATTACATATGATGAAAGGAAATACATCACTCCATGAGATATGGTTATTGATTATGTTTGGAGCTAGTTCTCTAAGGAAGGTTAGCCAGTTGTCCTTATTGGGGTGGTGGCACTTAATATCTATGCCTAATTGTTGCCACAAAAATTTTTCCCACGGAGCATCCCAAAAACATATGGCTAATATCTTCAGTCTCCTTACAACAAATTGTGCACAAATCATATATATTCATTCCTATGCGTGTTAGATGGTATCTGCATGGTAATCTATTATGGTAACTAAGCCAAAGGAAGTACTTAATTTTGTTAGGACATTGGAGTTTCCAGATCCATTTTAAAAAAAATTGTATAGGAGGGTCCTTGTCAATGAGGTCATAGCATGAATTTGTTGTGAATATACCCTTATTTCTAATATCCCACATTAGGGTATCCTTCTTAGCTCCTGAATCGAAGATAATGGATGTGATCTTTTCTTGTATTTCAGTTGGGATATTTAAGGATATTTTTCCCAGATTTCCCATATTGTTTGTTCTAATATTTCTATCTGTGAGAGATGTCTCATGTTTGCTGAGAGGTCCCGTCACATAACTTCTAAGACTATTACAATTAGGAATCCACTTAGTTTCCCAAATATTTAGGGGAGATTTTTGGTGGATAGATCATGCTGCCCCTTGTTGGCAGATTGACCATTCTCTGATAATGCTATTCTAAATAAAGAAAGTGTTGTATTTGGTATGATTACTATATTTGTTGATGATAATGTTTGCCCAAAGGTTCAGCTTTATTATTAGTTAATCTCCATGACAGGCTAGCCAGTAGGACTAAGTTTTTTGATCTAACTTTCTTTACGCTCAATCTACCATTCTCCTTTTTGTTTGTGACCACAACCCAACTAATAAGATGTAATTTCTTTTTAGTCTCAGTAGTACCCCATAGGAAAGTTCTTTGTATTTTATCAATTGTTTTGAGTGATTTTAAGGGTAGGAGAGTATATTGCATGTAAGATAGTAAACTTGAAAGAGTCGATGAAATAATTGTGGCTTTCCTAGTTAAGTTCATATAGTTTGTTTTCCAGCCTGAAATTTTAGTACGCATATTATCAATGATGTGTTGGTAGTCTTCATAAGTAGGATTTCCATTAACTATTGGAAAAGCTAGGTATTTCCCAAAGGAATAATTACTTTTGATGCCTAGGCAGGTGAAGATGTTAGTAATACATGTTTTAGTACAATTTTTGGAGAAAACAATTCTTGATTTATTATAGTTGATATTTTGTCCCGATATTTCACACAAAAAATTTAGACTCTTACGAATTGTGGAGCAAGTTTTATTGTTTGCTTTCTCCATTAAACTAGGTCATCTGCAAAAAACAAGTGTGACAAAGGAGAACATTTAGAACTTACTTTAATGGTATCCCATTCCCAGATGTCAACATGATGATTCATATAACTAGTCAGCATCTCCATACATTGGATAAAATAAATGGCGACATAGAGTCGCCTTGCCTAATACCTCTACTAGGGTAGAAGAAGTTTGTTCTAGATAAGTTTACTAGAACTGTTGTGCTACTTGTAGTAATACATGACATTATTAGCTTAGAAATCTTAATAGGGAACTTAAAGTATATTAATGTTCGATAAATAAAGGACCATTCCAATCTATCGAAAGCTTTTTCCAAATCGATTTTGACTAACATATTACCAATCTTACCACTATTTTTTTTAAAGTGGTTAATGACTTCCTAAAAGATAATAGCATTATCACTCGCTCTTCTGTTTTTAATGAAACTTGATTAGGATAGGCTAATTGGCTTGTCAAGAAATGACTTTAGTCTATTGGCAATTATTTTTGTGGTTGTTTTGTAAATAGTATTGCACAGGCCTATTGGCCTTTCAGTGAATACTTTGTGGCAGAAGGTTCGAATAGATTTTCCTATAATATGCTAATATTTTTGATTAAAAAAAGGGTGAAATTTGTATGGTTCTGGTGATTTAAAGGGTTTAAAAGAGAAAATGGCTGAATTGATTTCACTATCTAGTAGAGGCCTATCTATGGCTGATAAGTCTACATTATCAAAACTAGTGGTGCTCGATTGAATGTTAGACCAATTTGTTAAAATATGATTAGTAGTGAACACATTGTTGAAGTGGTCGTGTGTATAAGATAAAAGGTGTTTTTGGTTGTCAATCCAATTGCCTTGCGCATTCTTGAAGAAGATAATATGGTTTTGTCTTGGACGCTGAGCTGTGAAAAATCCTAGTGTTTGCATCCCCGTCACTAAGCCAATTAATGCGAGATCTGAGTTTTCAATAATCTTCTTCCAATTTCAAAATATTGTTGTATTCTTTTATTAGGGATTGTTCTAGGTCTGGTAAGAATTGATTATGTCCATGATTAACTGAATTTTAGATACCAGTTAAACGGGCCAGAATTCTTTTTTTTTTTCTTAAAGTGTTACCAAAAGTTAATTTCCTCCATAGTTCAATATTTTTGGTAAAAGTATTTGTAGCATCTAGGAATTTTTTATTTTTCCAGTTGGAGGCTACCACATTTGGGGAATCTGGGTGAGTACATCAAATATCTTCTAACCCAAAAGGGCAGTTTTGAATTATTGTAGGAATTATTTAGTTTGACTAATATAGGGTTATGATCCGAGTAGGTCTTGGGAAGGTGGGTGACTGTAGAATTTGGGAATGTTTTTAACTGTTCCTCCATGATAAGTCATTTGTATCTTCTCCTGTGGTTTGACCACCTAAATTTTCCTTTAAAGCCTAGATCAATTAAATTACACTTATTAATGTAGTTCCAAACTTTAAGTGATCTAGCTATTTTTATAGGCCTTCCTCCCATCTTTCGCCACTGTTTATGATATCATTAAAATCGCCACCTATCATCCAGGGTCCCTTATAATTCTTAGAGATGGGAACAAGGTTTTTCCATATTGTATCCCTATAATTAATCTTAATGCTAGCATATATAGAACTAAATAGCCATTGAGTTTTATA
This sequence comes from Nicotiana obtusifolia, assembly GCA_002018475.1. NCBI lineage: Eukaryota > Viridiplantae > Streptophyta > Magnoliopsida > Solanales > Solanaceae > Nicotiana > Nicotiana obtusifolia. The sequence goes on along the minus strand of MCJB01040935.1, from coordinate 46,250 downwards.
AGGTCGTACCTGAAGCATTGCAAGGATTTCCTGACCCCTCTTAGTGAAATGTTGGACTGTGATGAAGTTATGGTTGCAGAGGATAGCCATAGCACCTGCTTGCCCCTCTGCTAGCACCTCTATTAATTCTGAGAAGTTAAAGTATTGAGCTACCATGCATGGCCTATGGGTGTCAATGAGCTCCCTAAGGTTTCTACGGAAATCATCGTTGTTTGCCCCCATAACACTCCAAAATAATACTAGTGGCCCTATTCATTTATATTGGTTGATGTTGGTTGGTGTTGGCTTCTAATTTCATAGAGTTATGGCTCATCCTCTTTGATGGCACTAGTATCAAGCAGTTGGATCTTATGGTGGTCGTATGTACATTGAGTATTTGTACATCGTGCTGGGGCAGCTGAAAATATACTTTTTGCTCCACAGATCTGGGAAGAGTAGTATTTTTACTTCGTTTAGGCTTGAAAACTCCACACTCGATTTCGTACCTTGTTGTGGGAGTTTTTCTTCTTCCCCTACTGGATTCTAATTTAGTTCTTGTACATTGTATTAGGGATTGGGGGGCGTCTTAATTGGATTATTGTTTACATGCTGTGCTTTTCCTGATTTGCATGCAAGTTCCAGATCATGAATATTGGATTTAAATTCATGTTCTCCTCTGGTGGAAAGAAGAGGAGGTTTATCGGTAAGTTTAGTGGAATGTATGGGTTGGTAATCTGTGGAAGGTTCCACTGATTTTGTATTGTTTGTATCAGTATGTGGTTCTGTTGGCAGCTAAGAGATTGAGTATGTTGTTTATCCACACTTGCTTTGTATAATTGTTTATAGCTAAATGCATTCCCTCTGAGATTCGTTGGGCTAGATAACATGTGTTTTGGATTAATACTACCATCTCTTGCCTATTGATTTGGTTGTTGAAGGTGATGGCATGTCCCAAAAGATCCGCTTCTAGCTAAGAAGTTGGTTGGTAATTCTGTGGTGGAGGAGGAGATGTTAAGAAGAGGGGTTGATTTTGTAGGTGAGATGGGACTGATAGTAGGTTGTCCATGATTTGGTTCCTCTGTTGATGAAGGACATGTACTTATCTGAATCCTTGGCATTTTTGTTAATGAAGGTGCTTATATTTTGATATTGGTTAGGAGGTAATGATGAGGATATAGGGTTACCGCTTTTCGTAGTAAGATCTATTTGCATGGACCTTGAGTGGAGTAGCATATGAGATTTAACAAGATAATTGATAGATTTGTCTTTTGCCACATGTTCTATTTTTTCTTCCATGTGGTAGCCAGTTTTGCATGCAAAGTCAAGTATTTTTTTGACTCTTTATGATTAGTAGTGTTATTAGTATTATTGGGTATGGATAATTGTGTAGGCAGATTTATTTTATTAATATTAGTATCTTTTTAGTTTAATAAATTGTGTTCCAATGATTGGGTTTCAATTTCCTAGGCTTCACCAGTTGCTTCCACGCGTAAGGACATTTCCTTAGGAATGTTCATTATCGTTTGCATGTATTGGCTGTATACTAATCCATCTAGTATTGGATAGTAGTTTTATTGTAAACTGTGGGTAAATTCATTAGGTGGACAAATTTGTTTGTAGTGTCTAGGTTCTGTTTGGAAGAATTAACAGGTTTGGAAGGAGCATGCTTGATAATCTTGTCAGAGTCAGAAATATTAATAGTCTCATTTTCAATGTACTTAAGTTTATGGGTGTTAAGATACTTACCTGTATCAGCATAAAATATTTTTGCATTTATACCTACTGTTGCTGAATTAGTTGATGATGTTGAACGTGTACTGAGTACCTTTTTTTGGTAAAGGATATTGTCTTCCATTCCCCTTCACCTATGTCCCGTGCACTGGAGGTTTGATCTTCTTTCTGCGAGTTAAACCTGGCAGCTTGCATTTTTGAGTATTGACAATTGATGAGATTGTGACCTAATCTTCCACAGTTTTTGCACAAAATTTTTTCTCCTTCATATAGTATTTGTTGTTTATAGCTCCCAATAAAAATGAATGGTTTAACAGGTAAATCCATTGGAACCTCGACACATAATCTTGCATATCGACCTCTTAGTGTTGATGAAGTGTAGACATCAATCCGCAGTAATTTGCCTATTTTATTCCTAATTTTTATAGTATGACACCGTCATAAAACTCTGTTGGGAGTTGAGGCAATCGAATCCATGCCGCCTGAGATTAATTGTTTGGCTTCACTTGCTAAAAATTGAGGCTCCCGTTTTTGCACTGATAGGAAGAATCCATTAATAAACCATGGACCATTAAAAAGGAGAAGAAGACAGCGGCGGCGCTAGGTGGAGGGGGGCGGCGGCGCCAGGTTTAGGGGTATGTAAGCCCTAGGATCAATGCTCGTCTTGACATTGCTTATGCCGTGAACAAGTTATCTCAGTTCATGCATAAGCCGACTACTGCTCATTGGGCCGCGGCGAAACGCCTGCTCCGTTACCTTTGTGGTACTATTGACCTTGGTTTACTTCTTCGTCCTGTTTCTCAGCCGTCCTTGTATGCCTTCTCTGATTCTGACTGGTCCGGCAACAAGGATGATTATACCTCCACGAGTGCATATGTGGTCTATTTTGGTGGCTCCCCCATCTCTTGGGCCTCTCGGAAGCAGCGCACTGTTGCTCGCTCTTCCACCGAGGGCGAGTACCGATCTGTTGCCTCCACTGCTGCAGAGCTCCGCTGGTTGTGTTCTCTGTTGACTGAGCTTCGGATGTTTCTTCCTGCTTGTCCTGTTATATACTGTGATAATGTGGGTGCTACGTACTTGTGTTCTAATCCTGTTTTCACTCTCGGATGAAGCATTTGCCCTGGATTTTCACTTTATTCGGGAACAAGTTCAGCGTGGTATTCTACGTGTGACTCATGTTTCTGCAGCTGATCAGTTGGCTGATGCTCTGACGAAGCCGCTCTCTCGTGCTCCGTTTTTGCTTCTTCGGTTCAAGCTTGGACTTACCTACCGCCGTCCAGCTTGAGGGGGCGTATAGACTAGATGTCCACTTAGAGTAGAGTTCTTTATATTTTATGTAATGTTCTTAGAGTAGAGTTCTTTATATTTTATGTTATCTCCCTTTTGTAATTATTATATAAACACATCTAGTGGAATGAAATTATGTGTCCTACCAAAATAATTATTTTACATATTCAAGGCTCTAATCATATTTTTTTTCGTGTTAAATTTTACTATAAAATAGTGTGCTCCAAGATTCATGAGTGTGAAATTTTCAGTAGGCTTCTATAGCTCTTGTATTTTTCTTTTTAGGTAGTTATGGAGGATACGTTAGCCCATAAGTTTAATGATAAGTGAATATTTTCAAGGCTTACGTTGGAGATCATCCATTGATATTTTGATTTGTAATTTCTCACTGATTGCTTTTATCTCTTGCGTATGTGGGTGAGCCTGTATTAAGTCATTCATTAGGGGGTCGATTGGCATGGGTTGAGTGTGGGATTCCTCAAGCTGCATGAATATGTAAATTTCTTCTGAATTCATTAGTAGAATATTTTTTAAGGAGAATGTAGGTTTTGGGGGAGGTAGAGAAATTGTAGTAGGTTTGGTGGTTTAGGAGGAATCTAAAAAATTTGATTGGTGGAGGGTAAAAGGTTAGTCATAATTCTTGAAAACAGGAGTTTGTAGAAGATGAAGAGCTCAGAGAGAAGTTAGACCTTCTCTCAAAATATATTAGACTTTGTTCTTATTACTTATACTTAACAGTAGCTCTGTATATGCTGCACTTAATTCGAAGTTCGATCTGTACTTTTGCTTTCTGTTAAAAAAAGTTAAAACTTTAAAACTACTAAAGTTTCATACCAAACTCATGTATAAATTAAAATTTGACAATAGAGCCATCATGCTTATGTGAACTTTTGCACACATGATTCTCAGTCATTAAGCTAATATCAACTAGAACTTGTAAGTTTGAAATTGTCAAATCAAAGAGAATGCCAATTTATTTGTTAGGATCGAGAATTCGGTTAGTGTAGAATTTAGCCAAACAATATTATAATGAAAATAATAAAGATAAAGCAAGTTGATAATGAAGGTAATTAAATCATATAAAGAAGGTACCAATTTAACGTGGTTCGGTTAGTGTGACCTACGTCCACAAGTGGAGAAGAGCAATTTCACTATAGTAGTAAGAGTACAAAAAAGAATACAAAATTAAAGTACATACTCTAATCAATCCAAAATATCCCAAGAGAATATCCTCACAAGATCACTCCAAAAAAGGGTTCACACAAATATTTTCCAACACTCAACTCTCTTATAAAATACTCCCAATTACTAAAGAAGAAGGAGAAGAAACAAGAAACAAATAACTCATATCTTGTTGGTGCTTTTGGGAATGAGCTGAGAATGCTCATTTTATAGGAAAATTGAAAAGACATTCTTGGCCAATAATTGGCCACATTCTCTCAAAATACAAGGCCATTTATAGGCCAACAAGGTCGAATATGAAAGAGCAAATTGTTGGCCACGTCTGACAAATCTTCACCTTGGCCAAAATTTGGTTGGTATAGTAAACTTGCTCTGCTTTCTCCGCAAAAGCTCTAATGGGAAAAATCATTCTTCATAAATGCCAATCAAGTTCAGGCAAAGCTTGAACTTGGACATTGGAAGAGGTTTCGTGAACATGTCAGCAGGATTGTCTCTAGTGCTCGTCTTCTGAATAGAGACTTTTTCCTTTAGCAATGGTTTCTCGGATGAAATGATACTTTATAGCAATGTGCTTCGTCCTCTCATGATACATCTGATCTTTAGTCAAGTGAATGGCACTTTGACTATCACAGAAAATGGTAATACCACCTTAGTGTGAATTGAGTTCCGCAAATAGACCCTTCAACCATAAGGCTTCTTTGATCGCCTTAGTCATTGTCATATATTCTACTTCGGTAGTAGATAAAGCTACTACATGTTGTAACGTAGCTTTCCAATTGATAGCACAACCACCTATGCAAAATACACAGTCTGCCAGTGATCTTCTTTTGTCAAGATCACCTGCATAATCTGAGTCTACAAAATTAATCAAAGTATTAATGTTTCTCCCAAACTCCAAACATATGTTTGAAATACCTCGCAAGTATCTGAGAATCCATTTCACAGCCTGCTAATGTGTTTTACCAACGCAAGCACCAAGCTCACTGCTTATGAAATGTCTGGACGTGTACAAATTATTGCATACATAATACTGCCGACTGCACTGGAATAAGGTACCTGTGCCATATACCTCTCTTCTTCCTCTAACTACGAGGACTGAGCAGCTGATAACTTAAAATGAGCAGCAAGAGGGATACTAACTGGTTTAGAATCTTTCATGCCAAACCTCTCAAAGACTTTCTCCAAGTACTTTTTCTGGGTCAGGAATAGCCGGTTGGCTCCTCAATCTCTTTTGATCTCCATGCCAAGGATTTTCTTAGCTGCTCCTAAATCATTCATCTCAAATTAACTTTTCAGCTGACTTTTTAAATTGTGAATTTCTGTCAAATCCTTCGCAGAAATGAGCATGTCATCAACATATAATAATAGGCAAATGAACCATCATTTAACTTCAGGAAGTAAACACAACTATCATACATACTCCTCGAATAACCATGACCCAACATAAAGGAATCAAACCTTTTGTACCATTGTCTTGAAGATTGCTTTCCATTTCAAATCCTTCGGGTTGATACATGTATATTTGTTCCTCAAGTTCGCCATGTAAAAAAGTTGTCTTAACATCAAGCTGTTCTAATTCCAAATCATACATGGCAACTAAAGCAAGTTAAACACGAATAGAGCAATGTTTAACAACAGGTGAGAAAATATCATTAAAATCAATTCCTTGTACCTAACTATAGCCTTTCTAACTAATCGTGCCTTATACCTCGCATCTTCAGCCCCTGGAATGACATCTTATTTCTTGAAGATCCATTTTGCAACCAACAATTCATTTTTCTGATGGAGGCTTCACAAGAGACCAAGTACCATTTTTGAAGAGAGACTCAATTTCTTCATTCATTGCAATCAGCCACTTGGTTGAGTCAGCACCAGAAACTGCTTCTGAATATTTTGATGGTTCTCCAATTTCTTCAGTTTCCTGTGCAACTGAAAAACAAATGCAACATAATCTCCAAAACCTTAATAGTTGTTTACTTTCTCTTCTTAGTCTATGTTTGGCTATAGAATACTCCTCTTCTTCCGGTTCAACTTCAAGAGTCTTAACTTCAGGAATTTCAGCTTCTGGCTCAACTTGAGGAGTTTCAACTGTATTTTGCTCCAAAGTTGATGAGCATGGCTAAGAAGGAATGCCAACTTCAATCTCCACCTGCTTCTGTGTACTCTTTCCTTTATCTGTATTGCAAGAACTAGAAGACTCTTTTCTAGAATGTAACATAGAGGATTCATCAATTACATCTCTGCTAATTATAAATTTTGGTGCCATGGGATCAGGATACTATAGCGGTATCCTTTCATCTACATGCATACTCAAGGAAACTGTACCTTTTAGCCATTGGCTCTAATTTTCCATCATTTACATGCATGTATGCATCGCAACCAAATATCTTTAAATTAAAATAATTAGGAGGAGTACCTAACCACATTTCCTCTGGAGCCTTAAAGTTTAAGGGTGCAGAAGGAGCACGATTGACAATATAACAAGTTGTAGAGATAGCTTCTGTCCAAAAGGCGTTTGTCAACCCAGCATTTGAAATCACGCAACGAGCCCTTTCCAAAACAGTTCTATTCATCCTCTCAGCCACACCATTTTGTTGAGGTGTTCATTCTCATAGTACGGTGTCAAGCAATCTCTTCATTCTTGCAAAATTTATTGAAATTCATCATTACAAAAATCCAAGCCATTATCTGTTCTAAGCCACTTAACATGCTTTCCTGTTTGCTTCTCAATTAAAACTTTTTATTTTTTGAAAGTTAAGAAAACATCACTTTTATTTTTTAGTAAATAAACCCAAACTTTCCTTAAATAATCATCAATGAAAGTTAATATATACCTGTCACCACCTTTTGACGAGGTACGTGAACGACCCCAAAGATCTGAATGAATGTAATCCAAAGTACCTTTTATTCTATGAAGTACTGGAGATTTGAAGCTGACTCTTTTCTGCTTTTCGAACACACAATGTTCACAGAAACTCCATATTTCTGGTATTTTGACCACACAAGAGACCTCTTTTGCGGAGGATGAAAAGACTTTTTTCACTCATATGCCCCAATCGCATATGCCACAATTTGGTGATGTCAAAATCTAATTTATCTAATGTTGAAACTGCAGCAACAACTGTAACAGTAGATCCTAATAGAGTATACAACGTGTCATATCTGCGTGCTTTCATGACCACAAGAGCACCATGAGAAACTTTCAGAACTCCAACTCCACCTATGTACTCTCACCCAAGAGATTCTAGAGTGCCTATGAGATGATATTTTTCTTAGTCAGGAACATGTCTAACATCGGTGAGAGTTCTCACCACACCATTGTGTATTCTGATTCGGATACCATTGTTGGAGGCCGCATTATTGCCCATCAAGACAACTCCACCTTTAACAGATTCATATGTGGTAAATAAATCCTGATTGAGACACATATTATTAATAAGAACAACTCGAATTTAAAATTCACTCACTGTTATATTTTGAACTATTATTAGTTGCCAAAAAAATAGTTTCCTCAGTGTCATCAGCAACTACACTTGCTTCGGCAGTGTCAGTATTTTTGTGTTCATTTTTCTTTTCTGAACTTAAAGTATTTACAAATAATACGGCCTTTCTTATGACAATATTTGCAATGACATTTCTATATCTAGATTTTGAACTTGATTTAGGTCTCTCACTACTTGAATCTTTCTTATTGGATCTACCTCTTATAAATTAGCCTTCCCCTTGGTTCTCACTAGTTTTCCCAGTACTATCTCTATCTATTTGTTCTTTTGATTTCAAAATAGTAAGAGATATTATCCTTTCCATAAAGCATAGTATCTCTTATATGCTTAAATGACTGGGGTAAGGAAACAAGCAATAACACGGGTGGATCCTCATTTTTGATTTCAGCATCTATGTTGCTTAAATCCATAAGAAGGGAACCAAAAGTATCAAGATGTGTAAGTATAGAGGTACTCAGCTAGGGGCGTTCAAAACCGAACCGAAACCGAAAACCGAACCGCAAAAGTGGCTTAATGGCTTATTGGTATCGGGTTATCGAATTAATGGGTGGGGAACAGATTGAAATTTTATTCTGAACGGCTTATCGATTTGGGAGCGGATTATTCAATTTTCTTATCAGATAAACCGTCAACCCGTAAAGAATTTGTATATTTATATATTTTTATACATATGTATGACATGTACATTCAGGCAACCATGGAAAAGAAAGATGATGAGTCATGGGATTGCAATGTGCCTATTTTGTATCTAACATATGAGGATACCACAAGTTCTGGACATAGAGAGCATCTCTATGTTTGACGTTGCAATCTCCGTGTTTACACAAGTTATGCATGGTTTGGAGATGATATACTTTGAATGGATGATGGACTTATGCTACTCAAGTGTATAAGAGTCAAGGCTACAAAGGATGACTGGATGATAGACATGGAGTTAGGCGTACATTGGTACTGGATATTGCATATGATATTGCATCCTTTTGATATACTCAAACTATCTGAAGCTATGTAATTAGCTGAAGCACTGTTAGCTTGCTGCCTTATATCAGTAAGTTTGTAGAATGTGCAGACAGTATCACTGTATGACTATATGTTTGTATCAGTATGTTGTCAAAATAGTCCTATGTAATATAGATTCAAATAGGCCGATAAACTGTCCGATAATCGTCCGATAATAGTTAAATCGATATCAATCCGTCCGATATTTTATTGGGTGACTAGCAGATTAATATATTTAAAAATCGATAATCAATAAGCCAAACTGTTAAGCGTAAATAACCATCCGATCCGCCCGATAAGCAGCCCTACCTTCAGCCATATGAAAAGTGTAGAGTTTTTGCTTTAGGTAAAGCCTGTTTTCTACTGTCCTTTTCATATATAGGACTTTCAGCTTTTTCCATATGCCTTTAATTTGACTAAGCTTTCAGCAGCAACTTCACGCAAAACCTCATTTGAGAGATTTAAAATGATACATACTTTTGCCTTTTTGTCTATGACGGCAAATTCCTAGTCCGTCATTTTATCCGGCTTCTTCTCCTTTCCTTACAGTACCAAATCTAAGCCATCCTGAACAAGGATAACTTCGATCTTTAATTGCCACATTCCGAAGTTTGCACTTCGGTCAAATTTCTCAACATAGGTCTTTATTAGAGTCATTTTGGCTATTGAAACTAACTCGGTTAGATCTGAGTCTGATACCAATTTGTTAGGATCGGGAACCCGGTTACCGCATAATTAGCCATACAATGTTATAATGATAATAACAAAGACAATGCAAGTTGATAATGATGGTAATTAAAGCATATAAAGAAGGCACCAATTAAAACATGGTTCGGTCATTGTGACTTATGTCCACAAGCAAATGCACTATAATAATAAGAGTAAAAAAGAGTGTACAAAATTAGAGTACATACTCTAATCATTCCAAAATATTCCAAGAAGATATTCTCACAAAATTACTTCAGAGAAGAGTTCACACAAATATTTTCCGACATTCAACTTTCTTACAAAATACTCTCGATTACTAAAGGACGAGGAGATGAAACAAGAAATGAATAACTCATATCTTGTTGGTGCTTTTGGGAAATATTCATTTTATAGAAAATTTGAAAAGACTAGAAAATTTGAAAAGACATGCTTGGCCAATTATTGGCCACATTCTCTCAAAATACAAGGCCATTTATTGGCCAACAAGGTCCAATATGAAAGGCAAATTGTTGCACGTCTGACATTATTCAATCTAACAGTTTCTAACGTAAAATATTTTTTCCACATGAACAAAAGGGATGGCCAAATTTCAGAACAAAGCAAAGAAGGGTGTTTTTCCTTTCTCAGAATCTGTGCTTCTCATCCTCATTCTTATCTCTATTCTTAGTTACTTGTTATTTTAGTAGTATTTTTCACTGTAATTCAGAAGTTGAGTGTTGCAGTTACTATCCCAAAGCTGTAATCGTATTCCAGTTCTTATTAATATAGTGAGAACTTGGATTATTTGTTACATAGAGTGACTTGTACATAAGTCTTCTTTGGACTTAATTTGTGTCAGTTACTAACCTTATATAGGAGATCTTACACACCTCTCATATGTTAGTTTCTTTTGAGCAAAATGATATACTAAAAGATTAGTGCTAACTAAACTAATCTTCACATTGTAATGGAGCTTGTGGATTATATCTTCCTTCATGTTTTGTTATTTTGTTGGGTCTATTATTCAGGAGATGGAAAAATTGATGAAGATGTCACACATTATATTGGAGCGGGATGGATGAAATGAAGACTCGTTTCCGATATTTTGTATGACAAGAAGGTATTACCAAAACTTAAGAGTAAGTTCTAAAGAGTGGTAGTCAGACCAACGATGTTGTATGGGGCTGAGTGTTGGCCAGTCAAGGTCGCTCATGTCTAGAAGATGAAGGTACCAGAGATGAGGATGTTGAGATGGATGTGCGGGCTCACCAGATTATATAGGATCAGAAATGAGGTTATTCACGACAAGATGGGTGTGGACTCTATTGGACAAAATGCGGGAAGCGCGACTTAGGTAGTTTGGTCATGTGAGGAGGAGGAGCACAGACGCTCCGCTGAGGAGGTGTGAGAGGTTGACATTGGAGAGGTAGAGGTAGGCCAATGAAGAGGTGGGGAGAGGTGATTAGACAAGACATGCCGCAACTTTAGCTAACCGATGACGTGACCCTTGATAGGAAGGTATGAAGGTCGAGGATTAGGGTAGTAGAGTAGGTAGTCTAGAGTGTTCATAACAGTAGTATTGACACACAGTCTCGCTTTCTGTTGGTAGTAGGTTTTTATGACTAACCGTTTTTTTTTTTCTTTGTTAATCACCTTACTATCTGATTGTTGTTATATGGCTTCTTGGTACTGTCCCTTCTTGTCTAAATTTTCATTAATGTGGTGCTTATGCTTTCCTAAGGTGAGGATTTATTGGAAATAGCCTCTCTATCCTCACAAGGTAAGGATAAGGTCTGCTTACACACTACCCTCCCCAAACCCCACAGTGTGGGATATTACTGGGTATGTTGTTATTGTTGTTTGTTATTTTGTGATGGTAATATATTGGTGGGTTTGCTTAACCCTCACCAAAATGGTGGAGTTTGAATTAATTTTTTTTAAACTATTTTCAGTTTTAATTAAAATTATTTTTGTTGTTTTATTAAATTATTGTAATGATAAGTTAAAAACTTTTTAATTAATTAACATGTTATTTCATTTAACTTTTCAGTTAATGGTTTTTTTTTAAAATAATTTTGTAATTTTACTGATACAAAAAATAATTTTTAGTAAGTTCAATGATAAAAAAAATATAATTTTCTTACTTTATTGATGTAACAGGTAAAGTTCTATAACTTTATTGCTCATACAATGGGTAAAGCTCGCAGCTCATGCAAGAAGTTAACTCTTTAGTTTTGGATTTTTAGAGCTCGTTTGGCCATAGAAAAAAATCTTTTTTTGAATTTCTTTTTTCTTTTTTTAATATTAGCGTCTGGCCATAAAATTTTTGTTTTTCACCTGAAGATAAATTTTGAATTCTTTTGAAAAGTTAAAAAATTTCAAAAAGTTATTTTTTAAAATTTTTACTTCAGATCATTTACAAAAATTCAAAAACAATTTAAAATTATATTTATGTCCAAATACAATTTTAGTTTTCAAATACTATTTTTACCTGAAATTTTTTGCACTTTTTTTCGAAATTTTACGATTCTTACGTTCCAAACGGCCGCTTAGCTGGGTTTTACGGATTACAAGGATTTCGGGGTAGGTGTCAGTCAACGTAACGAAATATTGTCACATGCTTTGTCCTTTCTTTTGTCCCTTATATTCTACAGTATATCAAATCTAAAGGAGAAGCAAATTCTTATTAGATTGAAAAACATACTCTTCTTATAAAAATGGCTGAATATGACCGAGAAAAAGAGCTCAAGGCCTTCGACGACACAAAGGCCGGCGTAAAAGGACTCCTTGATGCTGGAGTTGTTCACATCCCCGAGTTCTTCGTCACAGCGGCCGCAGAAATTGAGTTCAATGCTAAGAACCTTGATTTATGCTCGGACGTTAACGCTCAAATTCCAGTTATAGATTTCACGAACATGAAGGAAAATGATTTTCAACATAGAAAAATCGTTGAACAAATTCGAGATGCATGTGAGACTTGGGGATTTTTTCAAGTTTTGAACCATGGTATCCCTCAACATGTTATGGATGAGATGATCAAAGGAGTTAAAAGATTTAACGAGCAATCAAATGAGAAAAAGATGGAGTTTTATTCTAGAGATAATTTGAAGAAGGTGAAGTTTAATAGTAATTTTGATCTTTATCAGTCTAAGGCTGCAAATTGGAGGGATACACTAGGTTGTATTATGGCTCCTAATCCTCCTCGTAGTGATGAATTACCAGATGCGTGCAGGTAATTTAATTTCCGGATTCAATTAATTAATTTTATGCTAACACCCTTGTTGATATTCTTTGAAAAAAAAAAAATTAGTTGTTCTAGTTGAGGAATTCAAGTTCCTTTTTTTACTTTAGTTGGTGAAGAATTTTATGTGGGAAGAGAGAGACCAGCTTTTCTTCAGTTCTTTTCCATTTTTACGCCTCACCTCAGTACTTGTGTTAAAAAGTTTACTGATATGTATATTAATTTATCTAGAATTCAGTAAGTTATTTTTTCTAGAATTCAGAATTTATAAACTAAAAATCCTATCTACAGATTGTTAGCGTATCTTTGATTCCGTCTTTCGGGCCGCGGTGAACATCCTACAAAGGTCTTTTTAAGTGATCAAAATTGATTAGGAATACTGATCCATGGTGAAAGTATCTATTTACTAGAGTGATTTTTCTATTTTAAAAAAGACATCTCGATGCACTAAGTTCCCGCTATGTGCGGGGTTTGAAAAAGTGCCGGACCACAAGGGTCTATTGCATCCAACTTTACCCTGCATTTCTACAAGAGGCTGTTTCGATCACATAATAGCAACTTTATCAATTACGCAAAATACTCCTCTTCAGGTTTTCTATTTGTATTTGAAAAATAAGATAGGTAAGTTAACCAAAGGGGAAGATGATGCTAGAATTAATGGGATATAGTAAGTGGTGCTCCCTCTAAAGTTCTGCTTATCTCTAATAACAGGAAAATTACTCTTTCAGAAAGCAAAGATAGCCGGAAATTGACTTTTTTTAAGCGAAACTCTTACACTATTTACATGCACAATTTTCATATGTGAAATGTACTACCTATCATGTGTAGCAATACATTTTTACTATGCGTAGATCGAACCTAAGATCGATAAGATGTCTAAGTGAAAAATTATATCAAGTTTAAAGGTGGTCAATGTATTTGGCCCTGCAAACTTTTCTCTATTGTGTTTTACTTTAGATGTGTCACTTTGTTGTGTTTTCTTCTATGTTAGGGAGGAATTACTTGAATATTCTGAGCATGTTAGAAAGTTGGGTCATACAATATTTGAGTTACTAGCAGAGGCACTTGGGCTGAAGCCTAATCACTTGTTGGAAATGGAGTGTGCAAAAGGGCATTTCATTCTCAGTCATTACTATCCACCTTGTCCTGAGCCAAACAAGACTCTTGGAATTACAAAGCATACTGATCCAGATTTCTTCACCATTCTTCTACAAGATCACATTGGTGGCCTTCAAATTTATCACCAAAATCAATGGATTGATATTCATCCGGTGACCGGTGCGCTAGTAATCAATCTTGGAGACCTTTTGCAGGCAAGTATACCTAAAACATATTATATTAGTCTAGTAACCCTGACTAGAGGCAGATCTAGAGTGTTAGGAGTGAGTTCAGTCGGACACATCACTTTTTCAATAAAAACTATAGATATGTGTGATAACCACTTAAAGCTAGGTTGCTCGGACTCTTAAAAATGTTGTATGGTGGTGCATGTTGGATCCTTCAAAAGTACTGCAATTTTAAGGATCTGGCACAGGTGCAGCCACAATTTTGGACAGTCCGAGTATCATAGCTGAAAAGTATGAAAATGCTAAGTTTTGAATCTATGGTTTTAAAGAAACTCAAGATATCGAACCCATTAAGTTTAAATTCAGAAAAGGTCTCTATCTTTAATCTGTAAGTATTTTTGTAGTGTTGGATTCTCTTTCTCCGCTTGAAGTCAGAACAGCTTTTGTTTCAAGGGGACAGTCTAATAGTGGCCAAAAGGTTACAAACATGAACTGCAGTACAAGTGAAATATCAGGAACCTTATGACTGTTGCAGCTAAAATAGAGCTTCCTACTCTCTGTTAATCATGTGAAAAGTAAAAAAATAACGATAACTTTTAGGTTATGTTTGACTTAGAAGAACAATTTTGGTGTTTACCACAAATGGTTGTGGTGGGATAGATACAATATCTCTTTATCCTTAACCAGAGGTTCGGGTTCGAGCCTTATGAATGGAAAAAATCTTGGTAGGGAGTGCTTATGCTGTGCGAACCTGAATTAGTCAGAGGTCCAATGCAGGAATTGGACACCGGAAAGGAAACCAAAAAACATTTGGTGTTTGGTTTAGCTTTGGAAGTGGTTTAAGGTTCTTCTTTTGTAAACAGGATCCATGTTTAGATTTGTCTTTAAAAAACAGTTTTTGTTTGGAAAGTTTAAGTTTAGATTTGTCTTTAAAAAACAGTTTTTGTTTGGAAAGTATAACTAAATTCACAAACATTTAGAAAATTTCATTAATTTGTTTATTATTAACATTTTTTTCCTTCGATTCTGCAGCTTCTCTCAAATGACAAGTTCAAAAGTGCTGAGCACAGAGTATTGTCGAAACAAATTGGGCCAAGGATTTCAGTTGCATGTTTTTTCACAACTCAATTTCAGCCATTTGACAGACTCTATGGACCAATAAAGGAATTGTTGTCAGATGAAAATCCTCCTAAGTACAAGGAAACAACAGTGCGAGACTATGTTTCCTACTACAACTCCAAAGGACTTGGAGCTCGCCCTTCACTTCTCCATTTAAGACTCTAGGAATTTTTTCTAAGTAGAGTTTATATATATATGCTTTGGATGTTGTATCACTGTTGTAGCTTGAAAATGGATGGTTATTTCTGTGGATTGTGCAGCAATTTGTTTCTCCAATTATCACAGATTCAAAATTCGAAGTTTGCATCAGAAAAATGGGGATGTGTAAATGGAGGATCCTCTGTTTTACCTTTTCTTTTTCCTTTCTATGTTTCTATTTGATATCCTCAATTATTGTAGGTAAATGCCTGCACACTTAATGAGGAAAAAATATAATATAGTTTATTGAGACATACTTGTCTGTATCGGTTTGTATTTGAGATATCCTTTTAGATGCATAGTACTAAATATGGGACTTGTATAGTGAATCACAATCTGTGATAAACATGATCAACTTAGTTAGAGTCCAAATAGGCTACAAATGCCTTGGTTCTGTCATTGTATATTTTTAACCTCTCCATCACCAGTAAAAGCGTAGAATACGATTCTCTTTTTGCTAAATACTATCCATTTCATTATGAGGGGCCAGCAAAGTTAGTTTTTGAGAGCCAAAAACAACTTGATATATTTTGATGGCACGTTGCAGAAACCAGAAGAGCATGCGCCAGAAGTCACAACTAGGGAAATGTGACTTGATTTGGAAGAGAGAATTGCGCATCATGCCACTGCCAAGTCAGAACTGGAAGAGAAAGAAGCCGATGACAAGCTGAACCACATTGTGGTTCTCTGCCAAGCACAAATAGAAGTTTGCAATCTTCAATGAAGTGCAAGGCACAAGAAATAATGTCTGAAAATAACGGATGACAAGTGTTGGGAATACACCCCCTGCAAAAATAATATTTATTGTAATAAAAACGGAATAATAACGTAGCACCGAGATACGGTAATTAACAAGAATAAAAGAGTGACAACGACACCAAAATTTTTATGTAGAAAACCCTTTTGAATAAGGAAAAAAAACCACGGCCACGAGAGGAGCAGCTATATCACTATAGCAAGGAATTTTACACTTTGTAGGTCCGAGTAAAATACTCCAAAGACCACTACAACACTCAAAAGATATAACCCTCTTTTGATATTCCCACCTCACTACAATATCACTCACTCTCTATTTTTCTCACAAACTATTTTCTTATACCCTGTCTGTGAAACCTAACTCTTTCTTTCTCCTTCTTCTGGTGTGTAGAGATGAGAGCCAAAGCTCTTCTTTTATAGGCGGAGCCTCACTCTCTCACGCCTACTATATTTGACATTTTTCTCTCTATAGAGTTACAAATCACATAAGTGCCTACCATATTTGACACTTTTCCTTTATGCAGATTTGCAAATCACATAAGTGTCTAGCATATTTGACACTTTTCCTTCTTCTTCATTATGGGGATGGACCCCACAATCTCCCCCTCCAGACCCATTTACCTAAATGAGGTAACACCGGACTTCTAGCTTGAGTGCATGCCAACAAGTTCTTTGCACAATTCGAACTTGTCTCTTGGTACTACCTTGGTCAGCATATCTGCGGGATTCTCACTTGTAGAAATCTTCAAGACTTTTAGAGATTTATTCTCTACCATTTCTCGAATCCAGTGATATCTCACGTCGATGTGTTTGGTCCTTGCATGGTACATGGAGTTTTTGCTAAGGTCTATTGCACTTTGACTGTCACAATAAACGAAATACTCCTTCTGATGCAATCCATGCTCTTGAAGGAACCGTCTCAACCATATCATCTCCTTGCCAGCTTCAGTAGCGGCAATATACTCTACTTCAGTTGTAGAGAGTGCGACGTACTTCTACATCCTCGACTGCCACGATATAGCTCCCCTTGAAAATGCAAATAAATATCCAGCAGTGGATTTTATGTTATCAATGTCATCTTTCATATCAGCATATGTATAGCCCTTCAAGAATGGATCAGATCCTCCAAACCACAAGCAATCTCCTACAGTACCTCTTAGGTACCTGAGTATCCACTTGACTGCTTCCCAATGTTCCTTTCCAGGCTTTTCAAGGAATCTGCTAACAACACCAACTGTATGAGCAATATCAGGTCTAGTGCATACCATTGCATACATCAAGCTTCCGGTTGCTGAAGAATAAGGAACTCTAGCCATGTTCCCTTTCTCCTCCACTGTTGTAGGACACATATTCTTGCTCAACTTTAGATGACTAGTAAGAGGTGTGCTGACTGGCTTAGCATTCTTCATGTTGAAGCGTTCCAGTACACGTTCAATGTACTTCTCCTGAGACAGTCACAACTTTCTGCTTGTTCGCTCTCGAACTATCTTCATGTCCAAAATTTGTTGTGTTGGGCCCAAGTCCTTCATATCAAATGACTTGGACAAATCTCCCTTCAACTTTGCGGTCAGGGACAAATCTCCCTTCAACTTTGTGATCAGCCCCTTATCTTTTCCTATAATTAACATCTCATCCACATACGACAATAATACAATAAAGTTATTCTCAAAAAATCTTTGAAGCATACACATGGATCGGAATAGGTTTTTATGTATGTTTGACTTTTCATGAATGAGTCAAACTTCATGTACCACTGCCTTGGTGCCTGCTTCAATCCATAAAGACTCTTATTCAATTTGACACCATGTGTTTCTTTCCAGCTACTTCAAATCCTTCTGGTTTCTCTATATAAATTTCGTCTTCCAAATTTCTATGAAGAAATGCAGTTTTCACATCCAACTGCTCCACTTCAAGATCTAGGCTAGCTGCTAAGCTCAAAATTGTTAGAATAGAAGTCATTTTGACAACAGGTGAGAAAATTTCATCAAAATCAATACATTTTTTCTGTTCGAAGCCTTTAACCACCAATCGAGCTTTATATCTGACCAGTTTGCCATTTCCATCTTTCTTGAGTTTAAAGACCAACTTACATTTGAGTGGTCTTTTTCCCTTTGGAAGTTCAACCAGCTTGTACGTGCCTTTTTTCTGCAAAGATTTCATCTCTTCTTGCATGGCTTTCATCCACTAGTTCTTTTCTGTATGGGACAATACCTCTTTAAGACTTTCTGGCTCCCCCTCTTCACTGATGAGGACATACTCTGTGGTAGGGTACCTGCATGACTCTACCGTTGGCCTTTCCGATCTCCTCAGAGGTTGAGGTTGTTCTTCTTCCTGAGTGGGGTGTTCCACTTGCTCGACATCACCATGAAGTTGCTCCACCTGCTCAATAACCTCACCAGGTTGCTCCCCCTGCTCGGCAACCTCGTCGATCGTACTTTCTGCACTTGTGGGATAGTTAAAAGAAGAAGGAACGGTAACAAGGTTAGGAATTATACCATTCTTAGCCTTCTCTGACATATCATCAGTAGTTCCAACTTCACTTTCTCGGAAGACTACATCTCTACTTTGAATGACCTTCTTCTTTACAGGATCTCACAATCTGTACCCGAACTCTTCATATCCATATCCGATGAATATACAGGGAACAGATCTATTATCCAACTTTGTTCTCTGCTCCTTTGGTACATGTGCAAAAGCTCTGCAACTGAACACCTTCAGATGTGAGTAGGACACCTCCTTGTTACTCCAAACTCTTTCTGGGATGTCAAACGCCAACGAAATTGATGGACTTATATTGATCAGGTAACAGGCTGTCTGAACCGCTTCACCCCAGAATGACTTAGGCAGTTTAGCCATTCTGACCATGCTTCTCACCTTCTCCACAATGGCGCGGTTCATCCTTTCGGCTATGCCATTGTGTTTTGGGTTCCAGGAACTGTCTTTTCATGTCTGATCCCATGGCTCGAACAGTAGTCTTCAAATTTCGTCGAAGTGTACTCACCTCCATTGTCATTTCGGAAATACTTTAGCTTTTGGCCTACCTCCTTTTCCACCATAGCATGAAACTTTTGGAAAAGTTGAAGCACTTGATCTTTGGTTTTCAAAATATAAACCCACATTTCGTGAAGCATCATCAATAAAAGTAGCAAAATATTTGTTACTGCCCATCGATTCAATTTCCATAGGACCACAAACATCAGAATATACCAAATGCAGTAGTCGTAAGGTTTTACCGTTGTACCTTTGGCATAAGAAATGAGTGATTTCCTTGCAAGAATCTGCAATCCCTTCTCGCTCATATGACCCATCCTTTTGTGCCACAAATCTGCAAAAATCTCATCTTGTGCCGCGTTCAATTCACCTTGGCATATTTCTGCATTTGTCCTGTACAACGTACCACGAGCAACTCCCTTTGCAATCACCAATGATCCTCTGGTGAGTCTCCACTTCTGATTTGCAAAATAGTTCTCGTATCCATCTCGGTCTAAAGCAATTTCCGAGATCAAGTTCATCCGCAAATCAGGTACATGTCGCACATCCTTTAGAACCAATGTGCATCCGACATTTGTCTTGATACAAATGTCACCAATCTCCGCAATCTTTGAGTAACTTGTGTTACCTATTCTTACAGTGCCGAAATCACCTATTACATATCTGCAAAAAAGATCTGTTATCGGTGTGGTATGGTAAGATGCTGCTGTATCAACCACCTATTCTGACTATGGACCTGATAAGTGCATTCATTCCTCTTCCTCGCTTATAAAGAGGACTACATTATCATTGTTTTGCACCATGGCAGATGTGTTGTCGTCATTCTTCTGGCCACTAGTTTCACCTTTGCCTTCCTTGGATTTGGGCAATCTCTTTTAAAGTGACATGGTTGATAACAATTGTAGCAATTTCTAGCTCTTGATTTGGATCGGTTCTTAGACTTCCCACGAGCTCTGGATCTATCATAGTTGCTCGAACTCCTTTGATAACTCCTGCCTTTACCTTCTGTGATGAAAGCATGTCCTTGATTTTCAGGCTTCTTTCTCATCTTCTCATTGAGTAGAAGAGACGATATGACGCTTTTCAACTCAATGGAAGTCTTACCGTGCAGGATGGTTGTTGCCAAATTATAGTCCGAAGATGAGAACGAGTTCAATAGCAAAATGGCTTTATCTTTTTCCTCGATTTTTACTACGAGATTGGCGTGCTGTGTGATTAGTCCATTAAACATATTTAAATGTGATAAAAAATTCGTACCTTAACCCATGTGTAGGGCGTATAATTGCTTCTTCAGATACAATTTATTTGTCAGCGTTTTGGCATGTATATGCTTTCCAACAGCTTTCATGGTATTAGCCCTTTTGGCATCAGCATCTAGTACCTAGTTTAATCCTTGTTGGATGAGCAGATCCCTCATCCTTCTTTTCCATGTTGAGAAACTGTTATCTCCATTGAATTTTGCTACCTCGTACTTTACTTCAGACATTTTTATTTTTCACCGAGTATAGTACTACCGACAGTGAACCGTATTTTTGTGAACGAGCAAAACATGTGCTCTGATACCAGTTGTTGGGAATAAATCCCCTACAGAAATAATATTCATGGTAATAAACGTGAAATAATAATGTAGCACCGAGATACAGTAATTAACAAGAATAAAAGGTGACAACAACACCAAGATTTTTACGTGAAAAACCCTTTTGAATAAGGAAAAAAACCACGACCCCGAAAGGAGCAACTGATATCACTATAGCAAGGAATTTTACACTTTGTAGGTCCGAGTAAAATACTCCAAAGACCACTACAATACTCAAAATAAATAATTTTCTTTTGATATTCCCACGTTACTACAATATCGCTCACTCTCTATTTTTTTCATAGACTATTTTCTTATACCCTGTCTATGAAACGCAACTCTTTCTTTCTCCTTTTTTTGGTGTGTAGAGAGGAGAGCCGAAGCTCTCTTTTTATAGGCTGGAGCCCCATTCTCTCACGCCTACTATATTTGATATTTTCCTCTCTACAGATTTGCAAGTCACGTAAGTGCCTACCATATTTGACACTTTTCTTTTCTGCAGATATGCAAATCACATAAGTGTCTACCATATTTGACACTTTTCCCTCTTTTTCGTTATGGGGATGGACCGCACAACAAGCTGAACAACTTTATGACATCTCAGTTGTCTATCTTGTATGATGTGAGGACACTGGATGAGCCACATAGCAGTACCAAAGAGTGAACGCTTCCAAGGTTGTCGCATGGGAATAGTTCATCTCGGGGCCAACATGACACTCAACAATGTGTTACTTTTTCCAAATTATCTTATTTCATAAGGCAATTGACAAGCCATACACAATATATGATGACTTATTTTCCTAGCCGTTGTGTTATTCAGGACTTCAACTCGAAGAAGTTGATTGGCATAGGTGACTTGCGAGTTTATTACCTAAAAAATAGGGCTTTTGGTGTAAGTGCTCCTACAAAGGTTCAAGGCAAGTTTGTGGCAAGCAACACCAGGGCATATGTCTTAGGATTGTGAATTACTAATGTTGAGTTTTGGAGTTGTTATGTATGTCATCGTGCTAAACAAGCTCGTATATTATTTCCACTAAGTTTCAATAAAGCAAGTTGACCCTTTGAACTCATTCATTGTGATTTATGGGGGAAGTATAACACAGTGGGAGCACATTATTTTCTAGAGGACTTCAATGAGACCTTTGCACCCGTTGCAAATATGGTTAGGTGTTTATTAAACATTCCAGCAGCAAAAGGTTGGGAAGTACATCAAATAGACATGGACAATGTATTTCTACACGGAGATTTAATATAGGAAGTCTTTATGAAAGTTCCCCTGGTTACAAGGCTCCAAAGGAAGAGGTATGTAGGCTGAATAAATTGATATATGGGCTGCGACAAGGTTCAAGAAATTGCTACAAGTTTCAAGAATGCTACAGGCGCCTTGTTGGAAAAGTAATTTATTTAACAATCACACGGCCTAAGGTCACATATTCGATGCACATACAGAGCCAGTTTATGCAAGAACAATGTCAAGGTAATTAAGATGCGGTTATGCGAGCGTTGAGATATTTGAAGTCAAGTCTAGGGCAGGAATTAGTCCTTCCTAAAGGTTTTTGTAATTCAGACTGGGCATCATGTCCAATGAGCAGAAAATCAGTAACAGTTTACTTCTTCGCGCTAGGAAAAGGACATGTATCTTGTAAAACAAATAAGCAATGACCATGCCAAGCTAATATGCAGAAGTAGAATATAGAGTAATGGGTAATGCAACTAGTGAAATAATTTGGTCGCTAAGCTTATTGGAGGAGCTTGGGGAGCCATAGACTAAACCTACACGATTGAATTGTGATAATCAAGCAGCTCTTCGCATAACAACCAAAACCATGTATTTCATGAGCCAAAAGAAACCCATTGAAGTGGATTGTAATTTTATTAGAGAGGAGATTCAAAGCGGCGTGATTTCTACAAGTTATGTGTCAACTAGAGATCAAAAAAAGCACAAGATATTTTCACTAAAGCATGCAACTACGAGTAATATTATATATAGTTCATCTTTTCTTCCTATACGTCTGAGCTTTTAGATAGCAAAATATTATGATTTACAAGCATATCATTTTCTTTCTTCCTCTCTATTGATCGGATAAAAAAAGGCGGTCCTACCATTGCATTGCCCTAGCCACACATGATAATTTCCCTTTCAAAAAGTGGAACAGAAAGTTTCTTAAAATGCAAATTTCACTTCCTTTTCCCAATTAGCATTTAGCAGCAGGTAAAAAAGGGAATAAGAAAAAGTGAAACATCTTCTCCGAGGGATTGATTGGATATGAGTTTTAGCCAATTCAATATCCTTGATTGCCGTCTTTAAATATAATTAATTAGTTTATTAGCTGATTATGGTGGCCTAATCGATTGCGAAATCTATTCCTAGGATCTGTTAGTCCATTTTTCATGATATTGTACTACTTGACATAAGATGATGATAAGAACTAATAATGGAGCATATATTTTACGGAGTATTCTTTTTGCAAACCATCTTGCTCGGTTTAAAGTAGCCGTTAAAGTAGCCATTAATGCTTGCACTAGAATAAAATATTTACATTATAAATTTTGAAGTGCGGTCCTTTTCGAGATCCTACAAAAATACGAAATACCTTGTGCATCAAGCTGTCTACTTCTGACATGCTAGGGTAAAAGCTTTGACTGGTCCTCATCTACATTCAAACTCTCTAATCTCTATAACAATCAACTTCTATTAAACTTCATTGTAACAGGCTAAATATTTTTTTTAGAACTAATTTTTTATGTTATATCATATTATATATTTTCTATAATAATATTGCACTATAATAAAAAATTATCCGAACAAACAGTGCCATTATAAAAAAATTTGACTGTATTTATTAATGAGCTAGGAATGGAATACACATATATAGTTCTGACTTGCTTTTTATTTTAATGGGCAGGTGTCTAACCTGCTGCTTTAGTGAATGCTAAACAAATAACAAATTAACGTGCGAATTAATCTGTCATACGTCCCATATTCAACATAATACAAGTCTAAAACTTCGGTTAACTAATTAATTAAACATAAAATTATAAATTTTCCGTAGACCTGCTGTAGCCACATGATATGAGCCACCATTAAAAACTCTAACACGTACTGCTCATTATTTTATACATTTTCCAAAGGGATAAACTATATATATTATGGTTAATCTAAACTTCCATTTACGTACCTATATTCATCATAACACTAGTTTTAACACGTGTTATGAATTGACAAATTACTAAAGGTTATCACTTTATTAATATATTACTGTATAGTTGTCGTTCAGTCAGGATAACCCGTGATTACCTCAACCGACACACTAGATTAATAAACTATTCCTTTGTGACAACTGTAGTAGCATTTTAGTAGACATCTTTTTCGTTGTTTATGGACACTTATTTATTAATTACTCCCCAGGTCGCAATATTTGTGATGTATTTAACTAGGTAAGGAGTTTAAAAAAGAATTAAAATACTTTTATCCCCTCCATTTTAATTTATGCCGCATAGTTTGACGATCTGTCCGAAGTTTAAGGGAAAAAAGAGAACTTTTAAATTTTATGGTCTATAAAGCTTAAATGATGAAAGTTTTGTGAGATTATAATAGTTGTGTGATTATAAAAGCTTCTCATTAAGGGTAAAATAAATAAAATAAAAAATTTAAAATTAAATAATTTTTAAATATAAAAATAAGTTATTCTTTTTGAGACGGACTGATAAGAAAAATGTGTCTCATAAATTAAAACAAAATGAGTGAAATGTATGGTCTAAAATATGTCATATATAGATATTAATATCACATGTAGGGGTTGTTACACCTAGGCTTTAATGATGGCTAGTGCAAATCTAATCAATTCTACTTGATTGCAGGAAATCGGGATGACAATGCTATCAAAAGGAAATAAGATCAAGTGTAGCTGATATGGGAAGCCAGTACATAAATTAAGGATAATTATGGAAAAAGGAATCAGAAGATTCTAGTGATTGATCAATCAAGCCAAGTCGCAAATCATTCCTTTAATCAGGAATGCGAAAAGGAAAGAGATCATTGAATCCAGTCTGTCTTGTAAGCAGGATTCGAAGGCAACCCTTGGGTCAAATCTCTTAGAATATTCTTGCCTCAATCAATGGTAAATCTGCAACGGTTCTCAAGACTCTCATATAAGAAGGCTAGAAGACAGAGAAGAAGTTACACAACTTAACCCCTGTTTCTATATCTTTCTAGTTCTTAATACAAACACTGTATTAGTTTACAAGTGTCACAAAAGATAGGAAGAGTTAGAAAACAAAACAAGAGTTGTGTCAAGTTTAGACAAACACTGTTGCTGAATATCGTTGGTGGTGAACAAACTAAAACCACTACTGAAAATCTAAGAGAACCCTTGTGACCCAAGGGAACTGGATGTAGGTCCCACACTGATATTGAACCAGTATAAAACTCCTATGCCTTTACTATTTTAATCCTGCACAATTTAATTTTGCTGCAAATCGAACCTGCTGGAAAAGTTTAGTCGACTAATTTCCTTTTTAGTTAACTAAGTTTTTAATTTGGCTATAATCACCCCCTCCCCTCTCGTGTACTTTCAATTGGTATCAGATCAAGGACTCACAAGTATTGCCTAACAACAAGTGAGGAAAAGATCATGGCGTCAAACACAGTCGTTGGAGCACTATTCCAATAAGGAACCTCTCAGGTAAGACCTGAAGGATTGCATATAAATGTTCGTAACATGCAGCGAAGACAATAACAATCCTTCGATGATCTTTTCCTGTTTAAAATTTATTCACATGTCAAAGATCGGATCTAAGACGTACTTAGTGAAGAGAGTCTCGCTTCAAAATTTCTTCGATATTGCGAAGACTCTATGCGTATTCACACCGAGACAGATTTTTGCTACCAACTCTTTGATCAATGAAACCCGCAAACAAATTGAATAAAAACTTGTGCTGAAATAAAAAAAAAAAACTATTTTTCTTGTCCGAATATTTCTTGACTCTTGCGGCACTTCCACAAAAACACTTACTTAGCCACGTTATTTTAGTAATGCATATATATATATATATTTCCGTTAAAGCTAAAAAAAATGATGAAGCGGTAACTGAATGTGAAAACCAATTCACATAATTGGACCTTTTCCTTCTTTACAATCTTGTTTTTATATTGTAAAGTTACAATCACATTCCATATATACATGACAGTGGCCGAATCCTTCAAGGACTTTTTTCTATATCCTTTTATGGACTTAAATTTCTGCCGCAGGAATTCCTTTATGGAATTCCATGTACAATCAAAATTGGATCAAGTGTCCTTTATTAATATTTTATATATACACCTTATATAAATAAATACTAATTATATATATCACACACACACACACACACACACATATATATATATATCAATGAAGAGATATATTTTAATTTTCTATTCCAAATAGAAAACTTTAATTTGTTCACAATATTAATTATATTCTTTGTGCTAGCAAAGAATACAATAATATTTCATTTGGACTAATAACTAAATCTATTTAACTAATTAAATTTTTTAATTTAATTATCAAATAATAAAGTAATTAATCATTTAGCAAAGATCAAAACACTCGATAGTGTGCAATCCCATAGGCAATACTAAGTCGGTAATAAATTGATCATATCAATATATTAATCAAGGGTGGTGTCTAGCATCACTCCTTAACGACCGGATAGCATGAAATATACAATCTACTCTCAAGAACTGGTATTGCTCTGGGTCACCCTAGGATATGGTTCAACTGTCAAATCCTAATAGGCGACCAACTATGTGTTCATATCAAATATAATCGACCATTGAATGACCTGAGAAACTCTTTTCTTCTTTTCATTCAATTACCCTGGCCAAGGTCTTAATTTGATCGTTTACAATTTATGACAACATGGAGTTTAAACTCATTACCCAAAGTCGACAGATTCCATCTTGATCAATCACTAAATCTACAAGTATTTAATCGTATTCTATATCCTTTCAACCATCACCCTAGAGCCATAGGTGCCTATTATCAAAGCACAATACATAACTTGTCAATTACTATGATGATCTCACGTCAAAGGAAACTCTTACATCACATTCTTCAAGAGAATATCCTATTTACAGTTTATGGTAATTCTAATCATTAGGAATTATCCAATAAGTCGGTTCAATGATCATATCTCTATATGCATCATCTATCCATGTGATTTAGTTAATAAGATCAACTAATCTTTATCCAATAAAGACGATCACATAAATATTGATCTAACCAGATTACTAATGTCCAAATTAATAATCCTACGATCAAGAATAAATTTAGATTAAATTATAAGAAACTTTACTCTCACTATCATGATCTCCATCACGATGACAAGTCATCAAAATTTAATCAAGGACCATATCAAATTAATCAAGCAATTAATAATAATGATAAAAGAATATCAACTGCCATATATATTTTAAGTGAAATAACGTTCACAAAAATATGTTTAAATCATCAAATAGTAGATTGGATCTAGGGCATATCTACTATATCCCTAACAATCTCCCACTTGCACTAGAGCTAATCACTCTTGTACTTCATTTCCAATTTCCACTTGTGCTTGTCAAACTCCTTTGGGCCAAGAGCTTTAGTGAATGGGTCTGCATCATTTTCCTTTCCATCAACCTTTTGAATCTTGACGTCTCCACATTCAATGATCTTTCTTATCAAGTGATACCTTCACATAACGTGTTTGAATTTTTGGTGTGATCTTGTTTCTTTTGGTTGAGCAATGGCTTCAGTTTTTTCATACAACAGTGGAACTGCACCTTCTCTTGAAGGAACCACACCAAGTTTAGTTAAGAACTTTTTCATCCATACAGCTTCCCTAGCAGCTTCACTAGATGCTATATATTCTGCTTCAGTCATTGAATCAGCTACTATATCTTGTTTGGAACATTTCCAACTCATTGAACCACCATTCAAGGTGAATACATAACTAGAAATAGATTTGTTATCATCTTTGTCTGAAGAGAAACTTGCATCAGTATAATCTTCAAGTTTCAACTCAAAAGCCCCATAGACAAGGAATTGGTCTTTAGTCCTTCTTAAGTACTCAAGAATGGTCTTTACCACCTTCCAATACTCCTCACCAGGATTTGCCAGATATCGGCTAGTCATTCCTAGTGCATAAGCCATATCAGGACGTGTACATATCATGGTATACATGATAGCTCCCACTGTGCTAGTGTATGGGATCCTACTCATGCATTCTCTCTCTTCAGGTGTTTTAGGACAATCCTCCTACTAAGAGTAATTTCAATGCCTATTGGTAGATAAACTCTTTTGGAATTATCCATATTATACCTCTTTAAGATGGTATCAATGTACAAAGACTAGGAAAGTCCAAGCAGCTTCTTAGATATATCTCTATAGATCTTTTATTCCCAATATATAAGCTGTTTCTCCCAAGTCTTTCATGGAGAACTGTTCAGATTGCCAAATCTTAGTACTTTGCAATGCCGGTATATCATTCCCTATGAGCAATATATCATCAACATACAATACTAAGAATATAATTTTGCTCCCACTAACTTTTTTGTACACACAAGGCTCTTCTTCGCATCTAACAAAATTGAACTTTTCAATTGTTTAGTTAAAGCGAATATTCCAACTTCGAGAAGCTTGCTTTAATACATAAATAGATCTTGTAGCTTGCAAATTTTATTATGATCAGGCAGAGATGTGAAACCTTCAGGTTGTGTCATGTATACATCCTCTTCTAACTCACCAATAAGGAAAATTGTTTTCACATCAATTTGCCATATTTCATTGCCAGAACCTTGTGTCGCCTCTTTATAGGTCTTAGGGTCATCATCATTATGATCAGCCTCATTTAATACATCATCTTGTACCATTAGATTTATTCTAGTTGGTACATGATGTTCTTGTGTAGCCCTTCTAAGAGGTTCTCGTACAACTTTCTCACCTTGTGTTGGATTTGGTTGTTGTTCAATTTGGTTTGGAACTAGTTCATTAACCTGTTCTTGAACTACATTTAGTTCTTGAACTTCAATCATTAAAGATGGCAACGTCCTTGTGAACTTCAAAGTATCCAATAAAAGTTCTTTAACTTGTGTCTCATAATCTTGATTTTGTGTTGATTCATTTATTTCTTGACCTTCATCAAGTTCTATTTCTCAACTATAATTTCCTTCTAAAAGAAATCCCCTTTCCAAAAAGGTTGCTCCTCTAGCCACAAACACTTTATGGTCAGAAGGGTAATAGAAATAATATCCCATTGTTTCTTTGGGATACCCAATGAACTTACACTTTCTTGAGTCAAGTTTATCAGATTGCAATATCTTAACATAAGCTGGACAACCCCAAACTTTAATATGTTTAAGATTAGGCTTATGTCCTTTCCACATCTCATATGGTGTTGTAATGACTGACTTAGTAGGAACTTTATTAAGTAAATATGTTGCTGCTTCTAAAGCATATCCCATAAATTTATTAGAAGATCAATGAACCCCATCATAGATCTCACCATAACTAATAAGGTTCGATTTCTCCTTTCAGATACACCATTGTGTTGTGGCATTCCTGGAGGTGTCCGCTGTGAGAGAATCATATTCTCTTTAAGATACCTAGTAAAATCTTCACTTAGATATTTTCCACCTCTATCAGACCTTAGTACTTTGATACTTTCACCAGTCTGTTTCTCAACTTCACTACGGAACCTTTTGAACATTTCAAAAGATTCAGATTTATGTTTCATAAGATACACAAATCCATATCTTGACATATCATCAGTGAAGGTGATTAAAATAAGAATATCCACCTCTAACTTGAATTTTCATGGGACCACAAACGTCTGTATGAATTAGTCGCAATAGTTCAGAAGCTCTTTCTCAATTTCCAGTAAATGGAGATTTGGTCATTTTTTTTAAAGACAAGATTTACAAGTTGGATATGATTCAAAATCATATTGTCAAGGTACCCTTCCTTGTACAACTTGTTAATTTTTTTCTCTCCAATATGACCAAGTCTACAATGCAAAAGGTATGGGTGATTCACTTGATCTTTTCTTCTCTTAAGAGTAGAAACATGCATAATCGAATTTGGATTCACATTAGGTAAGACATAAACACCATGTTGGAGTTAGCCATTCGCATATAATCATCACCATAATAAATAGAGCAAATACCATTGCCTATGTTAATGCGACATCCACGCTTGTCCAGCATAGAAGCTGAATTATGTTCGAAACGAATTTAGGAACATAATAACAATCATCCAACATAAGTACATTTCCCGAAGGCATTATTAAAGAAATTGATCCTACAACTATGGCTGCAACGTTTGCACAATTTTCAACTTGTAGATTAATTTCTTCCTTCTTTGGTCTCCTACTTATCTTGAACCCTTTCAACATATTGCAAATATTATAACCACTGCCAGTATCTAATACCTACAGTGAATAATTCGTAGTAGCTAAAGAAACCTTAAAAATATTTTTCATTAATGTCTCACCTTGTTTCTTGTCCTTTAGAGTTGCAAGATACTCATTGCATTTTCTCTTCCAATTGTCTTTCTTCTTACAGTGAAAACATTCAACATCATATACTGACTGTAAGATCAAATCTTCAGAAAGCTCTTTACCAAGCTTGTACCTCAACTTCTCAAGTTCTTCGGTAAGATCAATTACATGATTGACTTGGGATCCAACTGGAGAGTTTTCAATGACCAACTGTGTACCAACCATCTTCTTAAGATATTCAATGATTGCAGTTGAATCCATATTCTGATATTTCCTCTGGAGTTCAGATTTCATAGAAGCGAGAATGATGTGTTTAATAGCAAGGCATTCTTCCAAGCATTTCTGATAAATCTTGGTGCCTTCAACATCATTCTCTGGTGGGACTATCTTTGCAGGCTTACTGATCACATCAATGAGCTTTTCATGCATAAGAACAATTCTCAAATTTTTATACCAGCCATCAAAGTTTGGTCCTACCAAATTGTTGGTCTCAAGTATTTCACGTAGTGATGTAACAGACATATTGAGAAATCTAAAATATAAAAAAGAAAAAGCAATAATATAAGAACATATTTACATATATCATAAAGACATGGACTTTTATCTAAATGATATTTCCACTAAGTATTTTAAACTTTTTACCCTCATTATAGTTTAAGAAATATTTATTTCTGTTAGTGGAGTAAAGAAAACCTTTAACAATATGTATGAACCCGTTGGAAGTCAAGTCGTTACCCACATATATTTTAAAGGTAGGTACTCTTACCAATTGTATTCCCATAAAATTTTCTTAAATAGCTCTATGTCAAATAGTCCATGGTAGCCAGGTCGATCCTATTGGCATAGTTGAGTTCAACCATCGTGATAGCAAAGAAATTATTAAATTTTATACTCCCTGGATAGTCTAGGCGTCTAATGTAAAATTAAATAATTCTTTCAATCCATGCATCTAATGCAATAAACAATTTTAACATATTCTCGAACTATAAGTCTCATGGTTGTCAGGCCGCTCCTTATAAACAAGAAATAAATTAAAAAAAATTATTTTTATGGATAGCTTTACAATAAAATATCTTATATTTTATTATTTAAGAACTCAAATTTTAGTAGGAGAGAATTGTTATTAAAATAACTTTTAATAACATGATGATCAAATCTTTTAAAGTACATGAATGTAGTTCAAATTGTCTACATACTTAGCCATGAATTAATTTACATCACATGTAATAAATAATTCAAAATTATGAGAACAAGCATGTGATTTAAAAATAAAATTCGACATTCTTCTAACATGTTTATCTTATATAGTGCGAAGACTCTATGCGTATCCATACCTAAATCGATCTTTGCTATTAACTCTTTGATTAATGAAACACGCAAACAAATTGAATGAAAACTTATCATTAAAAGTAAAGGAACAGAAAAAACTTTTTTTCTTGTCCGAATATTTCTCGACTCTTGCGGCACTTCCTTAGCCACATTATTTGAATAATGCATATATATATCTAACTCTTTCCCTTAAAGCTAAGGAAAAGGATGAGGCGGTGACAAAATGTGAAAATCAATTCACATAATTCGACCTTTTCCTTCTCTACAATTTTATTTTTATATTGTTTAGTTACAATCACATTCCATATATACATGACAGTGGCCGAATCCTTCAAGGACTTTTTTCTATATCCTTTTTATGAACTTAAATTTCTGTCGCAGGAATTCCTTTACGGAATTCCATGTCCAATCAAAATTGGATCAAGTGTTCTTTTATTAATAATTTATATATATATCTTATATAAACAAGTATTAATTATATATATCTTTCTCTCTCTCGCGCACACAACACACACACACAAATATATATATATATCGAGAGATATATTTTAATTTTCTATTCCAAAAAGAAAACTTCAATTTGTTCACAATATTAATTATATTTTTTATGCTAGCAAAAAAAAAATACAATAATATTTCATTTGGACTAATAACTAAATCTATTTGACTAATTAAATTCTTTAATTTAATTATCAAATAATAAAGTAATTAATTCTTTAGCAAAGATCAGAACACTCGTTAGTGTACGACCCCATAGGTTCAATACTAAGCCGGTAGTAAATTGATCATATAAATATACTAATCAAGGGTGGCGTCTAGCAACACTCCTTAATAACAGGATAGCATGAAGTATACAATTTCTTCTCAAGAACTGGTAGAAGAATAATGTAGTAATTCCTTCTGTCCTTGTAGCTATGGGTCAACCTAGGATATGGTTCAACTATCAAATCCTAATAAGCGACCAACTATGTGTTTACGTCAAATATAATCAACCATTGAATGACCTAAAAATTCTTTTCTTCTTTTCATTCAATTGCCCTGGCCAAGGTCTTAATGTGTTCGTTTATAATTCATGACAACATGGAAATTAAACTCCTTACCAAGAGTCGACAGATTCCATCTTGATCAATCACTAATTCTACAAGTATTTAATTGTACCCTATATCCTTTCAACCATCGCCCTAGGGCCATAGGTGTCTAGTATCAAAGCACAATAAATAACTTGTCAATTACTGTGATGATCTCAGGTCAAAGGAAACTCTTACATCACATTCTTCAAGAAAATATCCTATTGAAAGTTTATGGTAATTCTAACCATTAGGAATTATCCAATGAGTCGGTTCAATGATCATATCTTTAGATGCATCATCTATCCATGTGACTTAGTCAATGAGATCAACTCATCTTTATCCAATAAAGATGATCACATAAATATTGATCTTACAGGATTACTAATGTCCAAATTAATAATCCTACGATCAAGAACAAATTTAGATTAAACTATTATAAACTTTACTCTCACTATCATGATCTCCATCACGATGATAAGTCATCAAAATTTAATTATAGACCTTATCAAATTAATCAAGTAATTAATAATTATGATAAAAGAATATCAACTACCATATATATTTTAAGTGAAATAACGTTCACAAAAATATGTTCAAATAATCAAATAGTAGATTGGACCTAGGGATATCTACTATATCCCTAACAAGACCACCCTATTTTAACGGCCAACACTGCTCACACTGGAGTGGACGTATGGAAACCTATACGATGTCATATGACATTAAAGTATGGCGTGTGATCAAAAAGGAAAATCTTCCAATTCCACCAAGAAAATATAAACACAGTGAGATCATAGTATCATCTAATCCTCTTGACTTAGATGATTATACTAAAGAACAAGCATCAGTTATTCAAGTGAATGCTAAGGCTAAGAATCTCCTGTTGCGATAAGAGTATGAAAAGATATCAAGCTGTGAAACTACGAAAGAAATATGGGATAAGTTAGAAGTCACATATGAAGGAATAAACAAAGTGAAAGAAACAAGAATAAATCTCCTGGTTCGTGACTATGAATTATTTCAACTAAAAGATGGAGAATCAATCGAAGAAATGTTCTCTCGATTAAGCAATATTCTTGGAGATGTGAAATTCTTTGGTAGACTAATCAGAAGTGGAGAACAAGTCAGAAAAATACTAAGAAGTCCACCCACCATTTGGAAACCCAAAGTTATTGCTCCAGAATGTCAGGATCTTGACAAGATGTCATATGATGAACTTAGAGGTGATCTAATTGCTTTTGAGGAGAAAAGGAAAAAAGTTGCATTTAAAGCAACTGTGGCTGAAGAAGAAGAAGAAGAAGAAGAAGAAGAAGAAGAAGAAGAAGAAGAAGGAGGAGGAGGAGGAGGAGGAGGAGAAGAAGGAGGAGAAGGAGAAGAAGGAGAAGAAGAAGGAGAACATAGCTATGCTCTCTAAAGTTGTAACAAGCATGATAAGGAAAAACATAAATTGTACAAGAGGTAAACCAAATTTCAGAAAGGGAAATATGGGAAATGAAAATGACAAAAATGATGGAAGATGCTATGAATGTGAAAAATACGAACACATTCAAGCAGAATGCCCTGAACTAAAAAAGAAATTCAGCAGAAATTTCCAAAAGAAGAAGTCATTTGGAGCATGGAGTGATAAAGAAGAATTTGATCACGAGGAAATTGCCAACATGTGCTTCATGGCCATATAAGAAGACAGTGATGAATATTCAAGTGAGATTGGCCTTATGGCAGATGGAGGAAAAAATGAGGTATGTTTACCTATGTGTCCTAAATGCAATGAACTTTAAGAATTTATTGATATTGCTTTTGCAGACATTGAGAAAGTTCTACATGAACTTCGAAAGATCAACGAGAAAAGAAAGACTGGGCACTAAAACTAGAAGTATGTGTAATTGAAAGAGACATGCTTCAAGAAGAAATTCATGAACTTCAACTTCAACTGAATGGATTGTGAAAATCCACCAGTCATAGTTCTATCAAATCAAACCAGTCAACTTCTCGTAATAACTCATCTAGGACAACAAATCATTCTGCATGCATTCACTGTGGCAAAGATGGTCACAATTATAACCATCGCAAGTTTAAATAGTAGAGGAAAGACTTCTGAAAGTCTAGTGATCCATCTTGCTTTTATTGTGGAAAACCTGGCCATACATCTAACCATTGCTGGTTTAAGAACAACAGAAAGGGGGTTTGACGACCTAAGGCCTCAAATTAGCTAACAATCAGAAAACTAACTATCTAGGACCCAAGCAGGCTTGGGTACCTAAAAACAAGTAATTTATTTTTGCAGGAACACCACAAGAAGAATCAAAAAGGGAAATGGTATCTCGATAGAGTGTGTTCCAAACACATGACATGTGACAAACAACTATTCAAATATGTCACTAAGATTGATAGTGGATCAGTCACTTTTGGAGACAAATTAAAGAAAATATAATTGGAGTTGGAAGAGTCCCTCTCAACTCATCATGTGATGCAGACGAAGTCTACTTGGTAGATAAACTTGGTTACAATCTACTCAACATCAGTCAACTATGCGACAGTATGAGGTTCGTTTTAAAAAGCATGATTGGTTCATTGAAGACGAATTAGGTAAAACCATTCTATCTTGGAATAGAGATACGAATGTCTATACTCTCAGTATTACTGATAGTCTAGGAAATCAAATTTGTCTAGCTTCTATGATTGATGATCCCTGGGTATGGCATAGAAATCTTGGTCATGCTAGCATGCATACAATTCAAAAAATTTCAAACGTGATCTTGTCATTGGTCTTCCAAAACTAGATTTTTCAAAAGATCAAATTTGTTATGCATGTCAGTTAGGAAAGCAAACTCGTTCCTCTTTTAAAGTCAAAAATATAGTCTCTACTACAAAACCTCTTCTACTTTTGCATATGGACCTCTTTGGCCCAACCAAAACTGCTAGCATTGTTGGTAGAAAATATGCTTTTGTTATAGTAGATGGCTTTTCTCAATTTACCTGTGTTATTTTTATGAGTCATAAAGATGAAGCATTAAGGAATTTTGAAGTCTTTTGCAAGAAGGTACATCGGGAAAAGGGATATTACATCTCTGCCATAAGGAGTGATTATGGAGGAGAGTTTGAAAGCAATGCTTTTGAAAATTTCTGCAATGATCAAGGAATTTCTCACAATTTCTCTTCTCCAAAATCACCTCAACAAAATGGAGTGGTAGAACGCTAAAACAGAACTTTGCAAGATATGGCAAGAACTATGATTGTGAAAAACTCTCTTCCACACCACTTCTGGGCAGAAGTCGTAAGCACCGCATGTCACATCATTAACAGATACTTGATTCGACCTATTCTCAAAAAGATTCCATATGAGTTATGGAATGGTAAAAGACCCAACGTCAATTACTTTCATCCATTTAGCTGAAAATACTTTATCCGCAACAATGAAAAAGACAACCTTGGTAAGTTTGATCAAAAAAGTGATGAAAGTATTTTTCTTGGATACTCTCCTTCAAGTAGAACATATAGAGTTTTTAATAAAAGTTTCTTATTTATTAAGGAATCCATTCATATTGTTTTTGTAGATACTAACCCTAGCTCAAGGAATGAAAAACTTCTGGAAGATGAGGAAATTTACTTAGTCCCAAAGTATGTTCTTACAGGAAAGGACATTCACGATGATGTGACTAGTCAGTAACATCAGTCGACTGACAGCCACATGGAAAATCAGGAATCGCCTACAATTGAACAATCAACTCCCATTGAAAAGTAGTCAGCCTCAACTGTCTTAATTGAATGGAAAAGTGAACTTGGATATCTCCATAAGTTCATTTTAAGAAATCCACAAGAAGGTATTACCACCAGAATATCTCAGAAGCTCAACTCTCATATGGCTTTAATATCTCAACTTGAGCCATGAAGCTTGTAAGGATGACAAAGGGGTCAAAGCCATGAAAGAAGAACCTTTTGATGCATCTATTTTAGGAACTAAATGGGTTTTCAGAAATAAGCTGAATGAATCTGGTCAAGTAGTTCGCAACAAAACAAGGCTAGTCGCTCAAGGTTATTCACAGCAAGAGGGAATTAACTATGACGAAATCGTTACTCCTATGGCAAGGTTGGAATCCATTCGAATATTACTTGCCTTTGCTGCTCATAAAGGGTTCAGGCTATTTCAAATGAATGTACAAAGCGCCTTCTTAAATGGATATATTTCTGAAGAAATGTATATGAAACAACCTCCTGGGTTTGTAAACAACGGTCTCCAAAATCATGTTTTCAAGTTATCAAAAGCATTATACAGACTCAAAC